>OZ023142.1:22779729-22895744 GCA_963675895.2 Styela plicata
TTAACGAGCCGAACTCGCTAAGACTCGAACTCGAGATATTAAACCAGGAAGATCCACTCAAATAAGTGAAAAGATAAAAATCTCAAAAACGCACTACATTTTAGTAAACCTGAAGACACTGCAATAAAAATGCAGTAAAATCTCAGCTCTTTGATAGTAATTTCACTTGCCTGTATTAAAATAAAACTGTAAAAAAAATCGACTTATCCGTTCAATATTAGGCTGTTGATGGAACGTACCGGTGAGGTTGCGGTCCATCAGCCGCCTATATTTGGATTAAATTTTATCACCAAAGCGTTTATCACACTTTGGAAATATGGAATTACTGTAGAAAATGTAAAATTTACTGCACCTTTTTTACACAGTGCAACTCGTTCAAGTATTCTTGTGGCCTTGGTCGCACACGAATCCATATTCACAAGAGTAGAGCAGAGAATAGACATTTCTTTATTGGAATTCACTCAGAGCAAGACCACAGTCGGCGTCTAGAAGGACCCTACGATCGAGCACTTTATACCAAAGAGATACTAGAAGATTTAGTACAAGCAACTGTTAATGCTTTGAATACGCAACTGTATATTACCATTTGTATATTTATTGAACTAACCTTCATCGAGACATGCTGCAATATTCATATTTAATTTGGAATCCCATTCCAGTGGACAATTTATTCGCATCGGCAAGTGTTCTTCCATCTGATATATATTTTACGACAACTCCGTCCCGTGAGTGATGATGTTGGAACTTTCTTGCATTGCATTGAGTCAGAGAACTCGAATGTCGAAGCGGTACCGTGCGAGAGATCGATGTATCTTTCGCAAGGCTGCGTATCTAAAAAATAGCTAATTTCACTAATACCCGATAAGATCTCCTGAAATTGAATTTGCATTGACATGTAATACAATATCTATAGTATGAGAATGGAATAAAAACAATGCATTAAGATGGGAAGAAGTTTTTTTCTATCTTTATATATCTGACGCATCCGCCAGTCCACCAGCAACGAATTTGTATTCACAACTTCTCTGAACAAAACCGTTTGACCTCAAATTTTCAGCAATAGTTCACACGAAGACAACATGTTATGATACTTCTCTATTTTTATTTAACTAAGGAATCAAATTATTGGTATTTGCAATTAGTCTGCAAAAACAACAAATGGAAAATTGTGATGAAACGTTACGAAATATGGATTGTGACGTTAAAAACACTCCTTAAGTTGCTATCATGTAGTCACTGTTTTTTGCTATATCTATCCTGTTTTTAAATTACTTTTTGTTTGGTTTGTATTATATTCGCTGTCTATTACAATATTTGTCGCCGTAAATTTATATATTTGGAAACTGGCAAAATGAGAGAATAAAGTTTTAGGTAACATTACCAACTCGGGTGCCAATGCATAATAAGCAAGCAATCTAAGCAATGTAAATAGGTTTCCGAAATAAAAGAATATTATTTTACTCGTCATTATCTTATCCTTAGATAAAAATAGATAATTTTTTTCAATTCAATTTTACATATAAATTGTAATAAAATTTTCAATTGGTATCTTAAACGGAAAACATTTCCTATACAATTGAACCTGTAACATGAGAGGTTTAATTATCACCCAAAGGCCAGCTAGCTATAGCACATATGAAAAATTTCTCTGTTTTTGAAAAAAAACTCGTATACAAAGCTAGGTTGAACCAATGCCGCTCACCTCCACCAATAGAAAGGTTGTACGACTCGGAACAAATCTTTTTGCGATCGCTCGATACAAAATATAATCGTTGATAGAAGATCGACAATGTCAGTGTAAAATTTTTATCACTTTTGAGGAGGGAGAAACTTCCATGAACAATTTGCGCTCTGCCCGTATTTCATTTCCGTTGTTTGGTGATTGAATTGTGCCTTCGCTGGAATTGATCACTTTTATCGCCCCGTCGCAAGGTCCACTACGCTTTATTGTGGTGGCTGCAAAAAACGAATACTCTCTCATAATCTGGAATGCAATAAGATAGATCACCTTCCATCTATTCGCCTTTTCGGTCATTCCAAACGAAAGTCTAATTTCTAAGCGTTATAAAATGCCAAATTGACAGATTCACTATACTTAATATTGTGGAGTAAGGAATCAGCAGCGTGTTTGCTCCGATTGTATTATAATTGATTTATAATGGATTGCAGAATCGATTATGGTCGATACATGTGTAACAAACATTTGGTTGAAAACCAAAATAACTGAAAGAATTCTGAGACAGATTCTGTTTAAACTTATGTTGCACCTTAGGTGATGGCCAAAGAGGCTTATTACTTAATATTTAGGTTTACCAGTCGAATTGTGTCGATCTCTTTCTTACCGATATCGTCTGTTGTGGAAGGTTATTGAGTTGTTGATATTATTGATTTTGGGTTGTTGCCGGAATATCAATGGGTGGCGCGATGCCTACTGGTTATCAAATTGGTATCGCAGGCTGAAGATCTCCGGTTCGAGTCCTGGCCCCATCGAAGCAGGCTCTTTAATTCATGCACACAACTCAACCTAGGCGGTAACGAGTAAGCTTATGGTTCGTATCCCGGTATCATTTGTTGGCAGCTACCAGTGACCCGTATCTAAAAAATATTTAGTATTTTGCCACGAAAGGCTGTTTTCTCCTAAACTTTTCGTGCGCTATTTAATGGCGTCATCTTACAAACACATTGAAGACTTACTCGCCTTCTTTCCCGACTGGTTGACTCATTAAATTTAAAGCGCGATTATATTGTCCGGAAGGCCGATGGTTCGATGCTTGGTGTTTCACACCGAAGAACGCAGGTTCCCGGACAAGCTTTAATTTTAAATCCAAAAGAGAAATCTTTTTTGTGAATTCAAAGTTCTGAAGCATGTGAGTCGATTTCAATTAAAATATCGGACTTACTATCAACACATTCCTCATATTTGTATTCAATCTTAAACCGCATTGCTTGTCTGATTTGTTTCTCCGAATCTTTTACCTTCCGATGAATATTGTACAAGAACATGTTGTAAATGCTGCAGGTCAACATTCTCGCAGATATTTGTGTGAGAATATGTGTAAGTAGGAAGACCCATTCCTGGAGAGTAATATTTGCAGTCTTGTGTAACTAAATTATAATAAAAGCACAAACTTCCGTTTATTGTTCATTTTTAATAATGACAGTTAGAACAATTTTTGTAAATCTGGGTGAATAGGTATATTCATAAAAACCTAACTAAATAAAGACCAACCAATGGAAACGTTGCATTCTTGATAATGACAAAATTTTAATAAATGTACTAAAGTCATCGACAATATTATTTGTATACACACTTCGATTAAAAATAACGGTGAAAAATTTTTTAAACAAAGTAAAACGGGCCGAAGGTTTTGTTGAAGTCTTTCCACTTGCATAGTGTACCATTTTAAGTCATCGATTTGACGCACAAATAACTAAACTAGTGCCAAGGTGAAAGCGGTTGCCCCTGCGCTTTCGGTGTGTACTTGGTATATCCACGCAAAAACAAAAAATTGCATTAAGGTTATTACAGTTCTGACTTACCATTATTTATTGCCAGTAGATAATTTCCTGAACAATTTTTTTCGCTTTCACCCCCCAGGAACTACAAAATATAGTCTCTGATAAGCTATTTTTCAGTGTGAGCTTATGATGTTTTCCATTCTTCTGGGTAGCATTAGCTTTCATGAACAATTCGCTGCTTTTCCGTATTCATTTGATGGGTAATTGGGAGACTGTATTGTTCCAGTCCCGTTATATACTTCCATTACGCCTCCATTGCATTGAGCTCCTACCAGCCAACTTTTTTCCTGGACGCAACGAAAAAATTTCCCAATAAAAATAAAATTGCATATTTTGTTTTTGTACGCCAAGGAGGCGCGGTCACTGGCGTATTCAGAACTTTGAAAAGGAGGTACCAATTTTTTTTTCTACTCATACCGAATATAAATGATGGTTGTGTTAGGCAAATTTTTTTGCTGAAAAATGGCTTTTTTTGTATTAAAAATAACCACTAAACGAGCCTAAATTTCGCGCCTGATGCACGGAAAAATATTTTGAAACTGGGACTTCTGGGCCTCTAAATATGATTGAAATTATACTAACTTCAATCTCGTATTTACTGATGTGTTGTTTCTCCTTGACCACAATCTACTGGCATTATTCAATCTGTCATCTCTCTTTCGCTATAACTTTCCAATAGTATCATTCCGCTACCACAAAAAATTCATGACACCAAATTACTTACCTACTAATATCAGCGAAATAACCACCACCCATGTAGCTTCGAAAAGCCATTGCTTACTATTCCTTTAAATATATATAAATCTGAAGACGCCTTACACCATCAGTCAGTGGGTTACCTGACTGATAAAGCTAAGCAAAGCATCAACCAGGCTATCTACTAACTTCTTCACATCCGCTTACTGCGTGAAAAGCAAGACATGCGAAATGCCTCAGTGCAAGTTTGGCTACGCATACGCTTCTAATCTGCTATATATTTTCTATAAAGACTATTTACGTATCGAATTTCCTCATCATGACGAAAAGTTTGTTACCACAGTCATGTATCGTTTTTCAGAATTTTCCATTCATACCGTGTTAGAACTTTAGTTTTGTTGAGCATGGATCATCGATGAATCGCAGTTTCGCGGTGTGATTCATCAATGGCCCACACGCAGTAGTATAACTCTGGCAAACAATTCTATGATTGCATAAGCTCGATTAATCACCTGCATGACATTTTGAAAAGCAAATAAACTACTCGGTAAGTTATACTCGAATTGTATTGTATATATCATCACAACTATGCGATCCAACTCACTAGCGGCTGAACCAGAGGGGTTAAGTTTTTTGAATAACGCGGATTCGAACCGCGCCGATATATGAACAAAGTCGAATATATGAATATGAAAAAGGACTCCAAAAAACAGAGCATACGGAGTGCCTTTAGGCGAGGACAATGTCGGGACGATGCTCGATAAGCCAGTTTCCTCATTGGTTCAGCACTGAAAGAAATGGCAAAGCGCAAGATAAATCTCGGAAATGAATAAAATTTTAAACAATGTCAATTGTATACTGTGAAAATAAAGTTTTATTCATTATTTCGAAATAATTAAGATTCTCGGACGTTCGAAACACGTGTATAGTTTTCTATACTTTTTGTTTCCAACGTGGTGAATAATCCCACAAAAGGACTGAAAAAATTTTGCGCGCCTTCAGTTGATGAGTTTTTGGTGAAAAAATCATATTTTTAAATTTCACATTTTTCAGATTTTTGCCGGATATATTGACGTAGTGGTTTTTACATATTCATCGCAGGTCAATGATATCGAATCGAAAAGACTTAGAATCTCGGTAAGTTCACCTCGTTAGTCTATGTCCACCACGCGACTCAAGGTGTAAAAAATTGCTCAGTCGCGCTTTTATGTGGGCGGAAGTCGGTGAAAGGTCTTGCTCATAGTTTACCTTTGAAATTACTGATAAAAAAAAGGGAGAAAAGTAAGTTTGTGCATTTATCCGATTAAAAAATATTGCAAGTTCGAATATATTTTCTGCTTCAACAAAACTATCTACGACACTGTAATGAAAATTATTTCATTTCACTCGTTAATATTTAAATAATTCTATAGAATCGACTTTCTGGGACCAAGTATGGTTTGGTGATGAAACGGACCGTTAAAGTGCGATCCAGCATCAATTCCTACTTCATCTCATCAGCGCGTTTTCAAAATTTACAATTTACTCTAAATAAAACAGTAAATTCACCGCATTTTTCTCATAGTGATGCGTATTATTATGAGATTATCGCAGGTTCAACGTTTTCAAAAACTTCATCCAACTGCCTGGGGAAACACAATAGTAAACATATTTTCAAAAGATACCAAGTCATTTGAACGTTTGCTTTGTAAACAAGCAGAAGACGGATGTGTGGGAGTTGATAGATAGAAATGACGTTGTTAATGCATTAGTTCTATGACAGTTTGTATACTGAGGCTATGTTTAATAATAAGAAGCAACTTGAACATATAATATATAAGATTAAAAGTGTTCACAATGAGTTGGGGAGCAAGATGGTTGATGGTTATTTTCCTGACATATCTAGGTAAGTTGAATGGGTGTTGTTCGGGGGATGTATTTCTGAGGGCAGTGACGTAATTGGGAAACGTCAGGAATAAAGGTGAAATGTCCATTCATGAGAAATAAAGTGCAGGTTGAGCAAAGATTTATATAGCTGGGTTCTTAGCTAAGTTGGTAAGTTTTAGCGAGCGCGAATACACGGCGAGCTACACATCTTTCCTGGATTCGAATCCCGTGAGGAATGAGTATATGAGAGACAATTGCCGGGTGATTCGCCATTGCACTACGGTTCGCGTCTTTTTGTTTTTGGCCGAGGGTGAACAAGTGTAAGTCACGTTTGAGACGAAGAATCAGCGGTGCGATCTATTAGTGATTTAAACTTAATAAAATGAGTCAAATGCAATTCCCTGCCCGTCTATAGGTGTCTGCTCCTACAGGACCTTGGGCAGGATGATGCACCCCTAGAAGTGGCTGTAAAAAATCATTTTAACGGGCATTGATGCTACTGTTGTTGCCGTATACTGCGTAATTACGAATACATTTTACTCTTTTACTGGAATAGTATTTTTTCAAGGCCCCTCCCGCTTTTGGCTGCAAGGTAGTTTGGCTGCAAACTAACTATTAAAATTTCTAAAAAAGTCAGCCCGAATTGAGAATTGCGTTTGTTTCATTTCAGGAACAAGTTTGCTGGCAGAGGCTCAATGCAATGGAGGCGTAACTGAAATAAATAACGGGACTGGGACAATACAGTCTCCCAATTATCCATCAAATGAATACGGAAAAGCAGCGAAATGTTCCTGGAAGTTTATGTTCACAGGGGATGAAAAAACATTCAAAACTCACACTGAAGATAGTTTACCAGAGATTATATTTTTGTATCTTCCGGGGGCCTCAAAGATTGTTCGGGAAATTATCTACTGGTCATAAATAATGGTAAGTTTATAATCTGTTAACTTCAGTTGTAGCTAAATTTTCCATTTTCTTTAAAATTGAAAATACTCTCGATGGTTTAGGACTCCCGAGTTTTGTGGCCGCTATGCGCGATGAAATAGGGCACACTCAAACAAACTGATACAAATATGAAATATAGATAGTTCAACTATCGCCCGGGGCATGGATACCACTCATTGCACTTCACTTACTATTTAAAGCCTTGAAAAGGCAGTGGAAAAATTAAAGTGAAGTTATGAAGTTATCATCGGCGCCATAGGCCAAAAAATTTCCTATAAAATAGGGTTTTAATTGTATATTAACATAAAACTGCCGAAAAATAGATAAAAATAACGAAAACGATAGTTCTGCACTCCCTTATAGAATAGGTTGTTTTCGGATTCTAAAAAAGTTGCTTCTGCGCTTTGATGTAGATTTAAATGGTAGTTGTGTTCGTTATTTTTTCGTTTAGGCGCTGCTTCACAAACAGACAATTTTATTTCGTCAAGCATGAGACACAGAAGGACCGCGACTCCTCGGCGTGATCTATCAGTGACTCAAGCTTATCAATAACATGCGTGCACACAATATTTTTGAATCATCAAGATTTCCGTTGAAAAAATTTCATCAATAAAAAAGGAGTGCTGTCCATTAGTAATGGCAACCTAGTTTTTATGTTAACGAGGTAAAGTAAAACGAATTTACCAGTAAACTAGGTGAAGTATTACTAGGTGACCTGGATTCACTTCCCAAACTAGGGAGTATCTGGATTAAAAACCAGATAAACTTGGTAATCGTCATTCAGCTGCCTTTGATAGACTCGGAGATTGAAGGTATCGAATTTACTATTTCAAAAACGTTTTTAAAATAAATATATAATTCACCTACTTTTTTAAACCAGGCTTCTATTGATTTTTTAAATATCTCAAATAATTAGGTAAATTTACCTATTTAATCTAGTAAATTAATTAAGTAAAATTTAAAACATAAAATCTCGGTGAAAGTTCAACTAGGTAAATCAGATTTCTGCGAAACGAGGTAAAAGTACTTTGTTGAAATAACCTGGGTATACTATGTAAACTAGGCACCTAAAACCTTCAACCTATAAACACTACCGTGCATAGTCGGTTTCAGATCTAGTTGTTGTCGAAAGGTATTTTCAGCATTACGGCATTTTCTCATAGGAAATGGACACGATGACTGATCATAAAAATGCACGCATCATTGATATCTTTTTTAAACGATAATATTGTTTTTGCCGATTGTATAGTCTTTTTAATACACCAGTTTTTTACTACTTCGGGATTTAGAATAAATAACTGTGCTTTATGCTGTACATAAATTCGCGCTGTCGTTTCAGTTACACAGGACTGCCAACATTACTCACCGGGAATGAGTATTCCTACTTACACATATTCCCACACAAATATCTGCAAGAATGTTGACCAGCAGCATTTACAACATGTTCTTGTACAATATTCATCGGAAGGTAAAAGATTCGGAGAAACAAGGCAACTGAACATGGGGTTTAAGATCAACTATACATATGAGGAATGCGTTTAAAAGTAAGTTTGGAATTCTAACAAGATTAACTTGTCGGATGGACTACACTGTTAACAAAAATTACGATATTATCGGTCTGTGACAGGAAATCAAATATAAAGTCCATATGAACATGAATATGATGAACAACAAATTACTGTACTTTTTGTCACCGTGTATCCGATTCATGTAATTTTGGCGTCAACTTGAAAATAGTTTCATGTCTTTTACCGTAACAATGAAAAATTATATAAATATTAAATATGTGCTGAACAATTAGGGCGATATTCGCGGGTATAAAAAATCGAATTCATTGACCCCTAATTCGATTTTTATACCCCCGAAAGTATCCCTAATTGGTTATAACATACATATATATATATATTCGAGTTCGAGTCGCGGCGAGTCCGGCTCGCTTATCCATGCCCACCACTCAACCCAGGGTGTAATAACTTGGGGAGGCTTAGCCGAACAAGAAGTGATCATATCTTTCCAGCAACTGTAACACTATCCTTGGCCGCCCTATAAGTGGCCGCTCTTGCAGGGTCTTGGACAGAATGATTCATTCATCATCCATTATCCATGCCCACCACTCAACCCAGGGTGTAATAACTTGGGGAGTCTTAGCCGAACAAGAAGTGATCATATCTTTCCAGCAACTGTAACACTATCCTTGGCCGCCCTATAAGTGGCCGCTCTTGCAGGGTCTTGGTCAGAATGATCCATTCTAAGACGTGGCTATAAATATATATATATATATATATATATATATATAAATATATATCTATATTTATATATATATAGCAACGTACTAATATTTCTCATTATTATCCCGCTGCCCATGATACAGTACACGTATTACTAATTCTGATTGAAATATAACGACATATTTCAAAAGCCGAATCTTATCAGATGTTCCCAACGAGTACAGTTGTACTTTTTGGCGTTTGTTTTGGGGTAGAATATTTTCCTTGCGTACCAAATCAAATTCATTCCGCATCGAATATTCGAAAAATCTGTCGAATATGAAAAAAATAGCTTTATATCCGACGAAATTTTCAGTATCGTATCAGTATCGAACAGAACCATTTACAAATACAAATAGAATTCTACCGTTTGATTTTTCCGGTCTCTACAGAAATACAAAATGGTGCTTGCGATGGGGCTACAAACGTGATAAACAATGGCAACGGTACAATCCAATCACCAAATGGACAAAATGAATATGGAAAGATCGCAAACTGTTCATGGAAATTTCTTCCTCCTCAAAGTGATAAGAACTACACATTGACATTGGCGATCATCTATCAACGATTATATTTAGTATCGAGTGACCGCAAAAAAATTTGTTCAGCATCGTACAACCTTACTATTGATGGTGGTGAGAAGGAATTTATTATCCCAAAAAATATATTGCAATATAATATTAGGCATAAAACCTTCCATATAGAAGTAAACCGCCATTGTAAGGTGCAATGAGTGTTATCTGCCCAGCGCGACGGTAAAGTTATCAACCACTTCTTTATATTTCCACTGTGAAATTTTAGTTCATTTTATAACACGATCAGATCTGTGAAAAGAATTTATCAGCGTTAGGGCTGGGCAAAACCGAATCATTTGGAATTTGAATATTTTTTCGAATCGGATCGAATCACTAATTCCATGTAAATAATAAATATCCCGTTTTTAACTTGTCACCATTATTAAGATCAAGAAATTCATAATTTATTGTGTATTTGCAATTCACACTACCAAGATGTGTCCGAGTCCGAGAGCAACAATTTTCATATTTTAACGACAAAATAAAATCGATTTTTGTAATATTCGACCAAAATCGATTGTATTTTGTAGTCAAAATTGAAAATTCTAGTTTAGCGAGTTTTTGTATCTATGAGCAATTATTGATTTATTCGAATAAATTGTGCTTCGAATTATCGAATCGAATTGCCCAGCCCCGATCAGCGCCACAGAATATTAAAATACCGCCCAGTTTTGTGCCTGATTCCACGTTCGCCTTCAACGCCTCCCGTTTTTTCGCATAACGTGAATGATATTATCTTCATATTCCAGTTACACAGCCTTGCGAACGATACATCAGTCCCCCACACTATACCGCAACAACCTTCGTCTTCTCGAACTCTCTGTATTGTAAAGAAGTCCCAACGTCATCACTTGCAGAGGGAGTCATTGTGGAATATATATCGGATGGTAAAACTTTCGCCGACGCGAATAAACTTTCCACTGGGATGGGATTCCGTATCAAATATGAATATCAAAAATGCGTTAATAAAGGTAAGTAGGGATACGCAACAGTGATATTTTCTTCTTCCAGAATATTGGGGCCCCGGGCGGTCCCTAAAATATCTAGTGGGGAGAGATGCTTTGAATAATGAAATTATGGCGTCATAATTTGGGCCGCTACCAAAAATTGTTTAAAACAAAAAATGAAAATTTGATGTAGATTAAAGCAAATCATATAAAAATGCGCAGATTGTTCAATAATTTTGTGAGACAATTTTTATATTCAAAGACAAATATGGGTTTGGAACGCTCTAAAACATCAAAATGTTGTTCAATAGAAGCGTCGAAAATTTACACATTCTATAGATTGGGCACCGGATTGGGCGCTATTTTGTATATGAAGGTTCATCGACGCTTGTGATGTTCGTAAATTTAGTGGCGGCGGGAGGTCTCATTCTCGGACGAACATGAAAAAAATGTAGATCGAAATTTGTCTTTTTCTGTTACGAGAAAATTGCGCGTCGAAAGCGCGAACAATTTTTGGTCGAAATGTTGGGACGAATGCTCACCCACTTTCTATAAATTTGAAGGGAACATGACCCTTCGCCCATGCCCCGGTTATGTCGACAGTGCGTGCATATAATAAGGCTAAAGTGAGAATTCTTGTCTACTATCACGGGATACAATTCCGCCACATACGTTGAAAATTCAACAACGCGAAACTGATCAAAAGTAACAGTATTGTGATTGTATATTTAGTATAGGAAGAAACATTGCGCTTGTGGGGGTTCAATTCATTCAATAAGGTTTTTGGCATTATCTTTACCTCTTATTACAGGATACAATCACACAGTACATGTTGAAAACCAAACAACTAAAAGTGGGGAAGGTATGAACGGCCGACGGCTTCTAGTTAATGTGTTTGGGTTTGTGTTATTGCGCTAATGATTTGAGTTGAAATTCTCAGCTCCTCGTAGTAACACTGCAGTTGTGCTTCTTTTACGACATGTCCTTGAATATTTGCCCGTTCAATTTATGATTGTTTGAGAAACTGTGTTCACAGGATTAGTGTAATTTTAGATCGGAAGCAGATAATACACCTCCGCAGAAACACACCAACAAAGCTGTATTTTCCGGTTATATGAAATATTACAAAAACAAAAGACACAAAATAAAGGACATGGCTTGAGTACCAATAAACTTTATTAGATCAGTACCAGTACCTTTATGTCAGTAATTTCAACATTAAGATTGCTGATAAGTATGGTCAATATTATATGAAAACAACAACCTAAATAAAAAATTACGCCATTTATGACCTAAAATCAGCCCCGTTTGACAGCCCTGCCCTTTATAAATCTATTCCTCCAATCATGCATAAAACACGGGACGCTCCTCTATTTCAAGATATCCTCTATTTCAAGAATAAACTAAGAATGTTACTGTCATCTGTTACTGCTTTGTTTTCCAGGATACTATTCCACAGTTCTTGTTGGAATTCCGACAACAGGGAATGAAAGTGTAGAAGATTCAAACAACCAAACAACACTGATATTAGCTGTACTTCTTGGAGTTGCTGTTTTTGCAATCATTCTTATGGCTGGTGTGAAACTTTTCAGAAAAAGAAGGTAAAATAAATGAATCAGATAGATTTATTAACATGAATCGGTGTGGCAGTTTGTATTATAAATTCGTGCTTTTTTTTCAATTCCTTTTTTGTTGAAATGTTGAAATGTTGCTTAAAGTAAGGTTAGGAGACACTTTGCTATAGATATCTATTACACGCGATGATTGCAATTTGAAGAGATTCGAATTACTTTTCTCCGAAAAACAGCGCGAAGGTATAGATTTCCAGAAAGCAGCAGTTCTGGGGAAAAGTCTTTCCTGAAAAGACAATCTTTTAACTCTAAAAACGGTACGTAAACAATTCTTTTTTTACAGCAAAAAAGCCTCAACAGGTCGCAACGATTTGGAGCCAGAAGATACCGGATACGAGATCCCGATTCAAATGACGGAAACGTCCCATTATATTAACGTGGGACAGATCAACACTTCAGGTGAAAACCTCCATTTACATTGATTGTTGACTCTAAATATGTTGTGGCAAGTCATTGATTGGTCGCACTGTTGACAATTCTTTTACACTCTAAGCTAGGACGGAAGCACAACCAACTAACGCCCACTTAAGGGTTAAGAGCTACTACAAAGTATAGTACAAACAACTGCACTCTAAGCTAAAGCCCAAGAGGACTGAATCGCCATAGTAAAGTACAGTGATTAGTTTTTTCCTCGTCTACATCGTTGAAGCTAAAACCTCCAAAATAATACTCATCGCTAACAGAATTTTTTTGAAAAATATAACAAAGTCACTAGCTAAATGGAGAATAGATATCTTGCCAGAAGCATGATATCTTTCCTTTTGATATTTTTCGAAGTTAAGTCAGTTGAGCAAAACAGGAAACATTGACCCGAAAATATAGTTACCATTCCAGTCTGGTCCGAATCTTCATTCTCGGCGTTATGAAAGTACGTTCTCTCCACTTCTCAGGCATCTAAAAATGTATGTAATAAAAGTTATAGGTTTATAGTTGCAAGCACAATTCAGATGACGACTAATAATAATAAGTCCGCAATCAACTTATACAAACTGACATATAAACATATCTTTCAGAATATCAAGAAGTCGCACAACCTGTACAAAATCAACCTGTTTACAACAATTCAACTTTAACAAAAGCAGATCACGTTTATGAAGTGGTAAACAAGTGATGATGATGACGTGAAAGAAATGTCGAATCTAAAACAATAAACTATATTGCATACATGTATCTTTACTTGATCCTCTTCGAACCTGTCAGACATTGGACATTGACCAAAAGGAAACATTTTAGTCGACAAATTACAGTGTTAAGACGTGGAAATTTATATATTGTCAATTATGTGTCACTGCGATCCACCAATGACCCACCCATACATAACAGAACATGTTCACTCTACCAGTCGCGGATCCAAATAAAATTTCGTGGGTGATGGACACTAATTATTTTGTCAACATTCAGATGATAATCAATTAAAATTGGCATTTTTCTCTTTTATACTATATTTATTATCACTCCTCTAAATCCTTTTTATGCCGCTGCAACTTTCCCGCTAGTGCACGATACATTTTTGGGATACATCCTGGCTCATACTTCACAAATGGAAACTTTCGATTCGTCACAAAGTCCTACATACAAATGTACAAGCATACTGAACAGTGAACGCTTCGACAATTGTATTTAATCAACTATGCCGTTCTTCCATATTCCATGTTATTGGCGAAATATATCTTGTCTATATTTTCTGAATTTTTTCATTTCTGCATGAATGCATTACACAATATACATTATATTCATTTTTTGTTAGTCAGTTTATTAGTTCAATTACTGTCTCTCCTAAACCTATTCTTAAACAACAATTCTCTTTAAATACAACATATTGAATTAAACCTCACGCGTAACATAATCATCTGGTTACAAAGTACTCCTATTCGTTTTTGTGTTATTGAGATTCGCTCTCAGCAAGCGCCGAAGCAGTATCTAGAAGGATCCGAATAAAGATAACTTATATTCAGGGCTGGGCAAAACCAAATCATTTGTAATTCAAATATTTTTCCCGAATCGGATCGAATCACTAATTCCATGTAAATAGCAAAAACCCTATTGCGAGAATCAAAAATTTATAGTTTATAGTGAACATTTTCAGTTCATACCCTAAGGGCAAGTGTCTAATGGCAACAATTTTCATATTTTAGCGACAAAAAAAATCGATTCTGGTCAAATTTGACCAAATCCGATTGCATTTTCTTGTTAAAAATGAAAATGAAAGTTTTTGTTCCTAGAAACGATTTACTATTTATTGATTCGAACAAATTGTGCTATAGATTCGAATCACCGGATCGAATTGCCAAACCTTACTTATATTGAGCAACTACATTTAGTATCAGCAACAGCACTCAAGTGGAAAACATTCCAAACAAAAATGATCTGCTATAATAAAAGGCTGTGAGTGGTATCTACCCTGGGAGATGTTGCAACCACACACGACTATTTTGCATTCTTTTTAGTCGCCTTTTGCAAGACCTGAAATGACCTGGAATTCAGTTAAAAGTAATTTCTGTTGATATTGTTGCTGAATCTGAACCAACTTTAATAATAGCACTAACTGAGAATAAGAATAAACAGGGCAAACCAATACTGTTGTTTTATAATATAAATAAGATTTATCATGTATATAAAAATACGTGTTCGATTTTCTTGTGCGATTGTTCATTATTTGGCAAATACGATACCTCGTCATAATCCTGGATATGGATATTTACACTCAAGAAGAATTGAGAATCCAGAATTCTACAAATCGTAATTTCAATTTATTTTAATCGTGTCGTGTTAGTAATGATATGCGATATGAATGAAGTTGCGATATGAATTCCAACTTCCTGCGAACGTGGCTGACGTTGTTCTAACATTTTGGTGTAAGATAAGTTTATTTAGATTATTTCTTCAAAACTTATATCACGTTAACGAACCTCGCACACAAAACAACACTCAACAAATATATCCAAATTTTTCACACCATGTCTTATATTATCCAACATTACGCCTTTAGATTGCTTTCACCCAATTAAACAATCGGACCAAGGAATATGATGAAAGATATACGTTTCAATATTTGTCTTCTGCAGTTGACCTGAATACTGTGACCACCTCCGCCAACCATACCCATGCATTAAACTAAGTAACAGCACTACTGGTGGAGTAAAATATTTTTTCTACGGCTTGTATCAGCAAAGAGCTCGTGGTTCCCCGTAATGGGTTGAGCCGTATTTTCAGCCTACTCTTCCTTGTTTTTTGTCTTTTGCGCTGCGAGATGCTCGCGGAATGCTGAAAAAATATTCGAGAAATGGTGGTAAAGAAAAAGTAACCTGACAATTTTCCTATCCTCGTAGCCATTAGCTCTACAACCGCGGGGTTCATCTTTGCCTGTGAGATTTGCCCTCTCCGTTTTTTTCTTCTTCAACGTTGGAAAAAAATTTCCAACGAGTTCGGCGGACGTGTGGGAGCATCCAATGATTATCGATAGTTTGCATTAAATAGCCTCAAAGTCCGCATTAAAAGCTACACAGGCCGCGTGTTGTACAGGCCTGGCACAAACAAATATTTCAGTGTACATTGCATACGTTTATTTTAGTTAAGATAACAAAATTGGATTTCTGTTGTTCCTCACTCATAAATGTTCTTAAATGTATATTTAAATAACAAAAATGGCTAAACAAATATAAGAATTATATATAAGAATAAATAACCAGAGATAAGAGAGAGAGATCTCCGAAAATCCCACACATTCAGAAGATATTCATATGTTGAATTTGTTTTCATCACCAAATTCTCGTGAAATTTTGAACCACATGGTATTTAATTATATATATATATATATAAAAAGGGAAAGATGAGAGGAGAGTTTAAAATTGACTTTCCTCTCTATGGTGATGCGATCAATACAATTCACCAATATTTTTAAAAATATGAATAATAAGATATAAAATAAAGGAAAGTATGTGTTTATGGATGGAGCACACGAGCTCCCTATGTCTTTGTGCCAATAAGGGGGATCAGTGCATTTTTTAAGGTAATTCTGAAATATTTATTTTTACATACGTTAAATTGTAGGCTATGATGCGACCCTTGTGGAAACCCGGTGAGCGTAGTAACATAGTCTTATCGTTCATTCCGAATCAATGCTACTAATTGTTTTATGATGATAAAGCCTTTGTTCTGTTGATTACTGGTCAATAGACCATGGGTATTAGAACACAATATATCACAGGTGTAATAGTCTCTTTATCGCCATCTTCCGTATTGCGTACAACAGTAGCATAAATGACGGAATGCTCATCATTTACTTGTGAATTTGGTAAATCATCCGGGATCGTCAGCTGAAACAAAATAAAAGACATTTGAATATGTTCGACGGTTTCAATAAAGTATTTACTAGAATACAATACAGAGAAGTTTGAAAACTCCGAGTTGTACCCGTGGTTATCATGTTAACATGGCAGTTAAAAATCCTGGGATCGCAGTGTGTATCATTCATATTCAAGATAATTTTTAACGAGCAAGAAATCGTTCATTCATCAATGACCACTAGCCCCATTTAATTATAAATGTTGTCGTAGGGCCTTGCTGGTGTGGCCAAATCATTTTTTATTGAAGTTTGCTTTATGCCAAGCGGCAACGCCAAAAGGGAAAGAACCAGCGGTCACTTGATAGCAAGAGCTGCGGAAAACGTACAACTGTACAATCGAGTTTTGACCATTAAAAATCTTTCTCTAGATTTCCTACTATATCGGCGTTGCAGATGATAAATCGAGGATGACAATCTTTTCGTTTGATATTTGACCAAAATCGATTGTATTTTGTCGTTAAAAATGAAAATTCCTGTCCAATTAGTATGTATTTGTTCGTAAGACTGATTTGCGATTGACTCGAATATATTGCGCTTCGAATCACGAAACCGAATTGCCCAGCCCTACCTACAGTCAAGTTTAAAAACATGCTTCGGGCTTACTTGAATATTGAAAGATAACGTCAGACCACGAGTTTGCGTGCGTTTACTCACCTCAACATAAAATCCTGAAAAATGTATTCAATCTCGCACCCAGTTTCCTGTATGTCATAACAGGCGACTGAAAGAACTCAACAGCTCAAGAAGTGGCGGATATGGCTATCATCGCTTAGGGCAGAGTAATATATTTTTTTATCAGGTGTCTGAAACGTTTATATCATTTTCTTCAGATGAACAAAAAGCTTTATAATCATTAACGAACCCATTTCGTAGCAGTATTGGCGATTTTGAATCTTTTTTCTTCAATTCGTATGCTACCAGACACTCAAGAATTTAAATCCAAATCTTCTAGCAAGAAATATATATAAAATGCTACCCATTTGCTAAATCTTCTTTAGGTGGCAGCCGTTTGATTCCTGCGTCTAAGCTGTAAGTAGATTTAGAAAACCAAAGCAGACCTTTGTTCCTATTTTTGGATTGGGGTATTTTCCAACTCTCTAGCGCCATTTGTGCATAATCATAAAAGAGTGACAGACGACCGATATCATGAATGTATAACATATTTAAATAGAAGATTGCAATAAAAAGAATCCGATTACTATTTTTACCAATGACGCTGCCGAATCCGAGTCAGTTCAAGTCAATTTGTATGAATAGGATTTAATTTTTGTCCTGCGGGAGAGGTAAGCCGAGAATACAGTTAATCATATGGCGAACCACGATCTATCGTGCAGACACCAGTTCCGAATCGGCGTGGACATGGTTAGTGGAGGAAGACGTAAGCAGCGCTTACGTAAACCACCGTGCAACGAAGAGGCGTCCAGCAGACCTCTGGCATATGAACATTCCTCAATTGGATTCGAACCCTAGGTTTAGTGAAGCGTAGCTCGATTTCTCAATTGGATTCGAACCCTAGGTTTAGTGATGCGTAGCTCGAAGCGTATTCCCTTCGCTTCACCAATTGTGCTAACCAGGCACCCGGGTGAGTGAACACGTGTTACACACGTATCCAATCAAAATATGTCTACGTCTAGCACGTGTTTTTCTTTTTTTATTTCAGGTCTTTCTTGCTTTTGTATTTTCAGTGTTCCCTATTTCAAAACAATCCGAAAAATTCCGCCAAATTAGTTGTCGAGCCATCGATGTTGTCATCGATGATATGTGGATTGAATGTTTTATTTTAAACAATGTGCCGTTAATCCATATATATATATATTATTTTATTTGATATGTTACATTCAATGCATTGGGAATCGATGGAATAAGACGAATCTCTTTTAAATGTGATCTGGCAACCTATCTCTTTTCTCTCACCGCACAACGTCGGGATTGCGCCAAAACAGTGGCTTTTGTGACGTTACAGATCTGGTATCGGAAGACTACTGGTCTTACCTGCTGTTAAAGTTTGCTCTAATTTTTTTTTCTGCTGAGTACTAATTTTTCTTCATTAAAAGTCTAGTATTCGTCGGGGCTGGGCTTGACATAGAAACATGCGTTTGATCTGAAGGTGAGTGAGTGTCTGAGTGTGTGCAATGCTCGTTGGTATGAAGGGCAGAGACAGGGATTGCACATGGTGGACGTACGCGCTCAATTTCTCAATAGCAATTGTTAAATTTGACAAGATTTGATTCAAATAGTTGGAAGTTTCAAGATTTTTAGTAGATAGGGTTCAAATTCTGTTTTTTTTTTTCTCTAAAATCTTCCCACAAACGTACTACACCATATGTTTTGTTAAGTATACGCTCTATTTTTTCAAAAAGAATTCTAATCAAACATTGATTGACTGACAATAGATCTGTGATTTCATAATATAACATTAAGTACAAAGCGAAAAGTCCATTTTAGATCATAAATTATTTTGTCAAATACATTTATTTTGACTCAATTCTACCGTAAATCATCACAAATTTATATCCAATGACACTCAATTGGATTATTTTTCGAATTTTATCTGTCATAAATAGTTGTATATTTTAACGTTCATCCCCAAATACGTGACACCATCAAGGCTGGCAGTACGGTACGGTACGGTACGAAGTTCGGTACGGTACGATTGAATTTTCCGGTACGATAGTACGGTACGATTCGTTTTTCAATTTTCGTACTTGGTACGGTACGGTACGAAGTTCGGTATTTATTTCGTACCGTACCGTACTCTTTTTCGTACCTTCGCATTACAATTTATTCTTCTCAAATGAATTCAAAAAAATAATTTCGTTTAACATCTATGTCGTTTCATAACGGGGCGCTGATAATATAAATTGTGTCTATCAAAGAATTTTTAAACTCAAGGGCAATTTTAAAATGATTAAAAGCGGCGCAGGTACGGTAATAAAAATGCAACTGATTCACTTGAGCTGATAAGATGAGCTATGTCGTACATCAGTTTTACTGCAGTGGCGTAAAACTTTGTGATTGTGTGGAAATACATATAGGCCGCTGATTTATGACGTCTTAATCTGAATGCATTTTTTTGTAATAACGAAAGTTGTGATAGCCCAATTAAAATCGACAAGATAAGCAACATTCATAATACTAAAAATCACGGCGTAGTTTCTGAATATATCGTTAGCATCGCCGATGTGCTCAGACCTGTTTTTATTCAAATTCACAATGGCATAGGTTGCACTGCCTGAATATACCAACTACAATGGTGGATCCAGAAAAAATTTAGGCGGCGGGCACGTTTTTTCCAACATGCAAACATAGGCTTTCAAGTTTGAAAAAAGATTAGGATGTCGGAGGCGCGCAAAATTTTATGGAGAACGAAACAAAAATACATGTTTATGAGTAAAATAAACATTAACAGACAGGAAAATGTATCTGCGCGCCGGAAGCTCGCTGAAATTTTTGTAAAAATTGAATAAAAATTCTTACTTTAAAGGCTAAATGCTACGAAATATACAAAATTAACCGGGGAAAAAAAATTGCGCAACGCAGGCGCGCGAAAATTTTATTAAAATTTAATTAAAAACTCTCTCCCCCTGACCAACTATGCAACTAAGTTAACCAGTAACCATCGCTATTACGTTTTGTTTGTACTCTGATACGTAGGAGTAAATTATCAAAGCAGAAACATCAGAATATAAAGATATATTTAGGCTGTTTCAAATTGAATGTTAGCTGATGTTCATCTTAATTAGAAGATGTATTTTGTAAAAAAAAAACAGCCAAGTCACGATATAGACAACGGGGCATGGTGGGAATACGTCTGTCTGGTATGAGAAAATAAATAGCATTATTCAGTAATGTTAGATATAAACTCGTCGTCTTACTTTAGTGAACTCTAAATTAGTGTTTCTTTATAATATGCGCCGAGAGGTAACTCTCTTTTTTATCCTGACGAAAACATGCCCAAACATGTTTATGTGAATTTGTTGCGTCACAAAGCATTTTGTATTTTCCCCGTGTTGCGCGATAAGGATTTTCGCTTTGCAGGCATTTTGTGTTTTACGACTGTGTTATGGCGTTTATTTTTGCAGTCTGGTAATTCAGTTTAGTTTTTAGTAGTATCGTATTATAGTGTTCTGGCTAAGTTGTGTTGTGATAATTTAGTGATATTCTTGATAGTTAGGATTATTATTACTGCTTATTTGTATTGCAATAGTTAACTGTAGAATATTTATAATGTATTACAGTGGCTGTGTCATCATATATTAGTTTTATCGTTAATTTCCGAAGGTTTCACGCTGTACAACATTTACTACTTGTTTGGTGAGATCATTGAATACAGTTTCAGTTTCATTGGATCTCGTTGCATCTTTACTTTGGACTTTGGTTGGGCAGATGCTGGAGGCTAGGGAATTGCGCATAAAACTCCAAGAAACAGTCACGTTGCGGGTTCATTTGAAGAGAAATTTGAACTCATACTCCACATTTTATAAAACTAATATTCAATCTTGGAATACAAGTTTGCCGTTTTACTTCAACAATATGGCTTCGAACTTTTCACATGATATAATTGAATCTGATGATCGTACGATTTGTTCCGATTCTTCAGTGCAGTTACCAACGAATGACTTTGATCGAAATGAAGCAATTGACAATTCACGTTATGCGCAAGCTTATGCAATTTTACACAATGATTTTACAACGCTTATGCTGGTTAAAGATAACCAGTCGAAAGTTGTTTCACAATATCAGAAAATATGTGATCATTTACATGACTGGAAAACTTGTTTGGACACTTATATTTTACTCAATGGTCCTGATTCACACTCAGCTAAACTACATTATATTCAAGTTGAAGATAACCTGAAATCAAGTACAATGCTTTATAGAGAATTTGTGGACATTTGGGCCACCCAGCCTCGAACACGCCCTGCTTCACAAATATCTAAATCCCGTTCATCAAAATCGTGTTCTTCAAAACATCGTTCATCGAAGTCCCGCTCCTCAAAATCATCAATGTCGTCCGGCAGGATGTTGGAGAAGTCAAAATTGCTGAGACTTGAGGCATTACAAGAAAAGCAATTAGCCGCTCATGAGGCTGAGCTAACGGCTCATGAAGCAGAGATATCGGCCGAGAAGGAAAGACAATTGGCGACACACGCTGCTGAAAAGAAAAGACAGCTGGCTGAGATGAAAGCTAATTTCAAAGAACAACGGGCTCAACTTCTTTACAAAATGGCAATTGACAGAGATTCGGCAGCATCAAAATCACTTTTCAGCGATGACGACATTGTGACTTCAAAACAGATCAGTTTACGTGACTTTGCAAATCTTACTTCTACTATGGTACCACAAAGATCGAGTTCAGTTCCTCCTGTGGTAACTTACAATACGGAAAATCAAGGTATCGATAATGACTTGTTACCTAATTTATCTTTGAATGTTTTGCGTAATATTCCCTTTTGTGGAGATCAGCCTCCACATTCATGTACTGAGTCAATTTCGATGCAAGCAGGAGCCACAGATGGATTGCATTTGCCACCACAACAAGCTAGTAATGTTAGAGATTTGAATCTACGATCTGTTCCAAATGTTTCACAAGTATCGAATAATTTTAGTCACTCTGCTAATAATTTTCATGATTGTTTACCCAGTAATAATGTTAACACTGCTGCAATTTTTACCCCTGGTCGGTCTGCGGGGCCGGTACAGAATAGTTCTATGATTTCAACTCCACAACAGCTAATGGCACCAATTGCTGCTATGAGTATGGGTCCTCATTTGCAACCAGTTAACTCACATTCAAGTATGAATGTTGTTCAGTCAAGCATGGTTCATGGCACTGGGATTTCTCGCCTTTCACCCATACATAATATAGGAAACCCCTACGATATAGGACGTGTTTTTCCTCATGACGGTTTAGCTAGTATAGGTTCAAATGTTTGTTATCAGAATCAGCCTATGTATTCAAACATGCAGCAGCAGGTCACGTCAATCATTCCGCCAACCAGACCTTATTATTCTGGAATTTCACAATCTAACATTTCCAGCGCTTTACACACTTCCACTGCCACTGTTTCCTCAACCTTGCCACGTATGAATAGTTCACAGTTACCCCCTCGTGGCCTTATGAGGCAACAACCTTCACTTGACCCCCACATTGCTCATTATAATCCTTCGTACCCCTTTCCTACTCATCAAGCTGCAAGCAAAGATGATCTGTATTTACTTGGTAGGAATATACAGCAAGATTTTCCTTTACCCACTCTTGATAGGGTAGAATTTAATGGTGATCCATTAGAATATCACGCGTTTATAAGGTCATTTTACAATACGATTGGTCGTCTTACGTCTGATCCCTCGACACTTTTGGCGCAATTACTTGCTCACTGCAAGGGTGAAGCATACGAAGTTATCAAACATTTGCGAATGGCTGATAACCCAGCTGAGGCTTACAATGCTGCAAGAGAAACGTTGGAATTTCATTTTGGCAATAGATCACTGATTATAAATGCATTTATTCAACAACTTACTGAGGGACCGAAAATACGCACAAATGATGTTAAAGGACTTTGCAAATTGTCTTCTCAAATGAGAAATTGCGCTATCGTATTTCACGATTGGGATGCTGGGAGCTTGCTTGATGCTCCAGCATATCTTACTGCTATTTTTGAACGTTTACCGCCTAATATGCGTACTGACTATGTTATGAATGGCTCATGGACATCCTTCGCAATTCCTTCATTCAATCATTTACTCAAATTCATTGAATCAAGAGCACGGCTGTATATAATACCTTTTATGGTCGTGCTTCGGCTGACTTATCTTCACGACCTGTGGGTCAAAACAAGCAAAACAACAGGCGTATTTCTAAATTTTCTACATATGCAACATTCAATATGTCGAAGCAAGATAACGCTTCGAGTAAGCAGAATTTTCATATAAACATGTACCCTTTAACAGGAGTATTAACTCTATTGTTACTTGTTATCTTTGCAAAGGTGATCACACGCTTATGCGTTGCTCGAAGTTTAAAGAAAAAACCGTCACTGACAGGCGACTGTTTGTTAAGGAACAGTCAATTTGCTTCAATTGCATGTCTTCAAAGAGACATTATTCTAGTAGTTGTCCTTCAGAGAAAAGGTGTTTGATTGAAGGGTGTGGTAAGCTTCATCATACTCTGTTACACATGAAGCAAGCGACTAAACCGCCTGCATTGCATACTTCGCGTTCTGAGGAACCATTATCACCACAGACACCTAAACATGATGCGGCAACTCCTGTTACCTCTATGTCTATTCTTGATCCCTTATGTCCAGTGAGGCTGATGGCCGTCGCCGTCGAAATAAGTCGACCCGATAATACAGGCAAAAGGACAACTATTGCTTTCTTAGATTTAGGATCGCAGAGATCTTTTTGCTCTACAGAATTGGCGAATTTACTTGGGCTTTCTGGTAAGCCAGAACGTTGTATGGTGCGCTCTACGAATGGTGTCAGTATTCACACCGGCGAAAGAATTTCATTTTGCATTAATGGCATCAATAACACTGACGTTGTTAAGGTACAGAATGCTTTGACTTTTGACAAAATTCCTGATGTTAGAGACTCACTGCCAAAACCTGACATAATTCACAAATATCCACATCTGCGTGATGTGGAATTTCCTAATGTTGACGGAAAAGTCGAACTCTTAATTGGTGCTGATGCTCTGGGTGGCTGCCCATTTATTGACTCAAGAGTTGGTCCGCCTGGTACTCCAGGGGCTCTTCTCACATCTCTTGGATGGTGTCTTTATGGCAGGGATCCTTTAATGGCTACAACAAATAGTTTGACAAACTATATCGAAACTTCTGTGCCAATGATATTGGATGACAGTGGATCTGATTCACAAAGTGAGGTTGCTGTTAACTTCATTTCTACTACATTTCCAATTTCTGACACACGTCTTCTATGTAATGATTGTGTTTTCCCAATTACTGATGATTTGTCGCAAGATGACAATTTACATGAGGAAAATAGTTTACAAGACACAGACGATGCAACTGATGGATTTGAAAACCCTTGCATGCGTTATTGCGATATTAATGATTTTTACGTAAATAAATTTACTCATGAAAATGTTTCCGATTTCTTCTTTCTATGCTCTGCTATGTTGGACACTCTTGAAGAAGAAAGTACTGAACCTGAAATATCTGTCTGTCAAATTTGTGGAAATGACTTTCCTGATTTGAATGAAGATCCATTTACCACTCAACCATCACTCGATGATGAAAGAGCAACTAAGATTATGAACGACACTCTCAAGCGTGTCAATAGCCGTTTACAAATTGGTTTGCTGTGGAAGTTTGACGATATCAAACTACCTTACAATTATGTTATGGCTGTGCGCCGCTTATTGTCAGTCAAACGTAGAATGGAGGATGCTGATTTTGCTTCTAAATACATCGAAAAAATGATGAGTACATAAGAAACGGCTATGCAGTATTGATACCCGATGATGAATTGGCACCGACAGATAGAACGTGGTTTATACCGCATCATGCTACACGACAGTCAAAATTCCGTATTGTCTTTGACAGTTCAGCGGAGTTTGATGGGACGTCTTTAAACAAGAATTTATTAACTGGACCTGATTTCAATAACTCTCTTGTTGGAGTTTTGTTGCGTTTCCGCCTGAACCCCATTGCAGTTTCATGTGACATACGTCAAATGTTTCATAGAATACTTGTCAAAACGGAAGATACAGAGTCATTACGATTCTTATGGTACCCCTCACATGATATTTCACAGCCTATTGCTCAATTTAGAATGCTCTCTCATGCATTTGGGACTTCTTGTTCTCCGTCAATTGCCTCATTTGCTATCAGGCAAGTCGCAAGAGACAATCTATCAAATGCTGACCCTGAAACCGTTGAATGTATATTTTCTAACTTTTATGTAGATGACGGACTTTACTCCAGAAAAAACAGTGTCTGAAGCTTCTGTTTTAGTGCAACAGACAACTGAATTGCTTGCTACAGGTGGTTTCCATTTAACTAAATTTCTGAGCAATGAACCACAAGTTCTGGAGTCTGTTCCGAATCAGGATAAAGCTCCCGTAACACATGAATTAGAATTGGGAGACGACGCGCTAAGTCGTACTCTCGGATTGAATTGGAATGCGACTACTGATCAATTTATTGTAATTGTCAATATCAGTGAACGACCGCCTACTCGTCGTGGTATACTTTCTATGGTATCTCAAATATTCGACCCTCTTGGTTATGTTCAACCATTTGTTCTGATTGCCAGGATGATATTACAAGATCTGTGTTATGCGGAATTTCACTGGGATGATTTAATTGTTGGACCTCTCAAACAGAAATGGGAAGATTGGATTTCAAAGCTACCAGATTTAAATGGACTTTCATTCTCACGTTGTTATAGACCTGCTGGATTCGTTCCTACCTCTTACCAATTGCATGTTTTCTGTGATGCAAGTTCATTTGCTTATGGTACTTGTGCTTACTTAAGAATGATTGATAATGCAGGAAATGTACATGTAAGATTTGTGAAAGGTTCGTCAAGAGTAGCGCCAAAGAAAGTTATCACAATTCCACGATTAGAACTAACTGCTGCTGTTTCTGCGACAGAGTTGGCTCGATGTATAAAATTGGAATTACCTGACTTGATAACCGATGTGTTTTTCTATACGGATTCGATGACAGTTCTGAGAATGATTAATAACAGATCAGAGCGTTTCAAAACTTTCGTTGCGAATCGCCTAAATACAATTCGCTTACTTTCTGAACCAAGTCAGTGGTATCACGTTGACACTAAGTCAAATCCAGCTGACATAGCAAGCCGCGGAATGATGCCTGACAAGTGCCGCAAAGCAGAATGTTGGTTCCAAGGACCCTCGTTTCTAAGAGATGAGAATTTACCTTCACATAAATCTTTACAGTTTTCTGATTCACTTGAAGATTCTGAGATATCTTCGGAAGTCAAAGTTAACTACAATATTGCATCGAATGTTGCTACTGAAACAAGTACAACACGTCATGGATTGTTTATATTATTGGAACGTTACTCCAAGTTTGAGAAACTTCTTACGGCTGTAACCTGGCTTAATAGATTCAAAATGTATCTGATTCAAAAGCATTTGAATCGTGGGAACTCCCCAACAACAGGTTGCTTCACTGTCGCAGAACGAGAGAATGCGACACTGTATATTGTAAAGCAAATTCAGCAAGATTCCTTGTCTTCTGAAATGTGTTACTTCAGTGATTTGAATTACTCTGGTCCACCTCCTGCTAATAGAAAATTACTCAAATCGCCATTTGCAAAAGAACTTATACAATGCAACCCTTATGTCTCCGAGGGCATACTTCGTGTAGGAGGCAGACTTCGACATTCTGAACTCCCCCCTGATCAAAGGAATCCTGTTATTCTACCTCCATATCACCATGCTACAAAACTTCTTATTGATCATTATCATTGCGAAAATGGTCATTGTGGATGCAATCAAGTGCAAGCGTGCTTGTTGCAGAGATACTGGATTTTACATCTCCAATCTGCTGTTGCAAAGGTGCTACGTGAATGCATAAACTGTAAAATTCGCGTTGCAAGACCTGGCAAACAATGGATGTCAGATATGCCTGCTGTTAGGCTTTGTACTGGAAACAAACCATTTCATCATTGCTTCGTTGACTATTTTGGCCCTATAAAAGTGAAGCTTGGAAGAAGTGAGCACAAGCGTTATGGTGTTATTTTTACTTGTCTTTCTACACGAGCTGTTCATCTAGAAGTAGCTGAGAGTTTAGATGCTTCTGCCTTTCTGCAAGCATTTTTTCGATTCGTTGCACGCCGCTCTAAACCAGCTCATATGTATTCAGACAACGGCACAAATTTTATTGCGGGAAGTAAAATTCTCAAAGATGGAATTGCAAATTGGAATAAGAAACAAATTAATGATGCTCTTGCACAAAAGGGAATTCAATGGCACTTCTCTCCACCACTTGCAAGTCATCAAAATGGTGTTGTTGAGAGGATGATTAGAGAAGTCAGAAAGATTTTGCGAAACATGCTTGATGATAAACCTCTAACTGATTATTCTCTTTGGTCCTTTCTGACTGGAGTGGAATTTATTTTAAATGATAGGCCTCTTACTCGTATTAGTACCGATCCCAGAGACCTTCACGCCCTTTCTCCTAACTCTATCCTGATAAGTAAACTCGACCCTGACCTTTCCCCTGATGTTTTCCTGCGTGCTGATGAATACAGACAGGGTTATAGGCATGTCCAGCGTATGTTAGACATATTCTGGCAGAGATTTACAAGTGAATATATCCCCTTGCTCCAAAGACGTTCAAAATGGTTGCATCCCTCTCCCAATCTTAGGACAGGCGACTTAGTACTTATGTGTGATGATATCCTCCCCCGCGGCAGTTGGCCCATGGCTGTTGTGGACGAGGTTTACCCAGATAAGCAGGGAATTGTTCGTAGAGTTAAGGTGCGAACATCCAAATCTTCTTTTGTTCGTGATAAAGAAAAATTTGCTCACTTGAGCTTGACTAAATGTTAAAATGGGTAATTTATGCTATCATGTATATATTGTTATGTTTCTTTCTATTCATTATGTACAAAGTTTCACTTGCTTCGTTTATCTCTTATTTCTGAGATAATTTGATCTTAAATTATCTGGGGCCGGAATGTTAGATATAAACTCGTCGTCTTACTTTAGTGAACTCTAAATTAGTGTTTCTTTATAATATGCGCCGAGAGGTAACTCTCTCTTTTATCCTGACGAAAACATGCCCAAACATGTTTATGTGAATTTGTTGCGTCACAAAGCATTTTGTATTTTCCCCGTGTTGCGCGATAAGGATTTTCGCTTTGCAGGCATTTTGTGTTTTACGACTGTGTTATGGCGTTTATTTTTGCAGTCTGGTAATTCAGTTTAGTTTTTAGTAGTATCGTATTATAGTGTTCTGGCTAAGTTGTGTTGTGATAATTTAGTGATATTCTTGATAGTTAGGATTATTATTACTGCTTATTTGTATTGCAATAGTTAACTGTAGAATATTTATAATGTATTACAGTGGCTGTGTCATCATATATTAGTTTTATCGTTAATTTCCGAAGGTTTCACGCTGTACAACATTTACTACTTGTTTGGTGAGATCATTGAATACAGTTTCAGTTTCATTGGATCTCGTTGCATCTTTACTTTGGACTTTGGTTGGGCAGATGCTGGAGGCTAGGGAATTGCGCATAAAACTCCAAGAAACAGTCACGTTGCGGGTTCATTTGAAGAGAAATTTGAACTCATACTCCACAAGTAATGTGAAGAGAACGTAAATTGCACCAGAAATACCAGATGCAAAAATGCACAATGATAATGTACCTATAACCATGCAATGATATTGGGGAGACATATGCATAGTTACGCCCATGTTTTACCGTCCTGGATTTTAAACCAGATAGCGTAAAACTGCATCACTTTGATGTGAGATGTTGGTGACGTTTTTTGCGGTGGCCAGATCTTACGAATAAAGCTGATTTGTACATTGGTAGTTGGTACGGTACGAAATTGCTGCCCAGCGAATCGTACCTGTTTTTGTACTGGTACGAAATTTAGTACGATAAATGAAAAATATTAATCGAACTTAATTTCGTACTGGTACGAAGTTCGGTACGATGTACGAAAAAAATAATATCGTACGGTACGGTACGGAAAATTTTCGAAGGGTACGGTACGAAGTTCGGTACGAAATTATTTTGTTGGTTCGAAGTACGATAAAAATTTCGTACCGTACCGTACTGCCACCCTTGGACACCATTAACTTAAAAAATAGAAATTATAATAACCTACATTCAATCTACAAGGACTACGACACAGCCCGGTTACCTCAGTCGGTAAAGCGTTGGGAATACGCTTCGAGCTACGCATACCTGATCGTCATGACGCATGTTGGAATCCTGTTAGGGATGATGATTATTTGCGAGAGGTCTGCTGGACGCCTGGCCTGTGCACGGTGGTTCACGTAAACGCCGCTTACGGCTTCCTCCATCAACCAGGTCCATGCATAGTAAAAATGAGAAACACGATAATCAAAAACCTTCACCCCGATTCGGAACTGGTATCTGCACGAGAGGTCGTGTTCGCCACATGGGTATATGTATACATATGTATTCTGCGCTTTCCTCTCCCGCAGGTTAAAAATGATATCCTATCCTCCTTTGACTTTCATAGAAATTTGACACGAATTTCCAACAACAGGCGATCAAAATATGTCAGTTCAAAATATATTTGCATTTTGTTAGTTGCATGATATATATTAAAGCAAGTTAACAAAAGAAATATAAATGAGGAAACTGACTTTTAGCAAAGTATTGTTTATGGAATATATAGTTCCCACAGGTGACTTTTAGAATGGTCCAAACGTATTTTCTGTGTGTTATAGTGGCGGATAAAAGAGGGCGGTAGATGGTTTTACCATCGCCCGGGGCAAATACCATCACTGCAGTTGCCAATGGCGGCTAAGTTCCGTTACTATGACTCCGAACGCAGCTGTCAGTACTGGTGGCCATTAGTTGGTTGGCTTCAGGCACCACATAAGGCATGAAAAATAATGAAATTTTGAAAATATCAGTATTAACATAAAACCAACCAATACCACCATTATAACAACGAAATAACTTAATTCTGATTATTACCTCATAAGAAGTGTGCCTTTTAAATTATCAATACCTCAAGAATATTTCACAGAAGATTGTGCATAAGTGATTTTGATAAACCATCAATATCAGTAATTAATGGGATCTTGTTTTCCTTCGGGCGTCTAAAGTGTCACATGTTGAGTGTCTCTAAGAGCACAAACCTCTCGCATATAAGGCACCGACGAGGCGTCCAGCAAACCTTTCGCATATGAGCATCCCACATGAGATTTGAACCTAAAATCTTAGGGATGCGTAGATCGATACGTATTAGTTGGGAAAACTGGAATATTTCATTCATTCATAAAATGTTTTAGATAAAAAATAACCAATTAAATCTAAAATATTTACATATTGTTAGCTGCATGATATATAATGAAGCAATTATGCAAACTAATATAAAAGATAGGACGTATACAAATATGATGGGCCAGGAAAAACCTCAATTAGATTTCTCTTTACAAGTATTTTTTGTTTCCAAATATGCTCAAGCATTATATTTATGTAGCAAAATCATGAAATTGGCCAAATACCACATTGCAAGACATGACATAAATCATGACTTCATAGAAAATTGAAAAAATGTAGTCAAGCTTGGAATAGCTGGAACCATTACAATCGTAAGTAAATATATATTAAGAAATGAATTTCATTGAATCCTTAACGTGGTCTCTTCACCAAAATACTAACAAATATTTGACACAAAACCAGCAATAGCATTGATATTGCTCGGGTATAGCTATGTGACTCACACTAAAATATTTGTTTATTGTTTTTTGAGTTTCGCTTGTTTTTTTTAAAGCCACTTATAGACGGACAGGGTTAAAATGGGCGCGATAGCCCAGTAGTTAAACATGTTGGCATCGCAGGTTGAATATCTTGGGTTCGAGCCTTGGCGAGTCTGGCTACCTTATCCATGCCCAACACTCAACCCAGGTTGTAATAACTTGCGTAGGCTAAGCCGAACAGGTAAAGATCATATCTTTCCAGTAATTGTAACCCTGTCCATCTATAAGCGGGTGCTGTTACAGGGCTTTGGAAAGGATGACCCACTTTAAGTAGTGGCTGTAAAAAAAAAATGGTTGGGAAGATATGATCTTTTCTGTTCTGCTTAGCCTAACCACGTTATCACACCTGGGCTAAGTGGTGGGCACGGATTAAAGAGTCTACATGTTAATCACTAGGCCATTGTGCCCACAAAATATTGGATACATAATAATAAAAAAACTTAAGAAACAAAGACATTGGTTAGAAAATGTGCAAAATAAACTTGATTAATAAATCATATAAGAACTTTATCACAATATGAAATAAAGCAAAGTATGAACAGCGAATTAATGAAAACAATAAATGCATCAAAGCAATATTTGTGATATTGACAAGGAATTCTTCCATGCAAACAAATAATTTGAACAACTTTTAGTTCATATTTGTCTATTTTGTTGTCCTTTTAGACAAGAAGCTGTGTTACTACAATTATGGATGAATGGTGACTCATACAATAGCCTATTCAGGGGAAGGGTGGTATCATGACCCCTCTTGCCAACTGAAAAAACATTTGCCCTTTAAGTGCTTTAAAATGTGGACGGTCTCAAATATTTTCACACGTCTCCGGGGCAAGGTAAATATTGCACCTATTCATTTTCCAAAACATTCGCACATGTGTCAGGATTTATGCGTTATACAACAAAAATGCTCTTTTTAGGAGATTTTTTGCCTGTTCCACCCATTATAACAAAACATTCAGTGATCATTGAAAGAAATGTCATTGATACCGGCTTGGAACTGCATATTATTGAGGAACATTTCTTTGCTTATCAAGTATCTGCATATTGTTTGTTAGTTGCATGGTAGATAGATAAATCAAGTATACAAAACTAATATAAATGAAGAATTGGTACAAAATCATAAATATTTGGCAAATCATCTGTTCACATGAATTTAAAAAGCTATTAGAAACATCTAAAGAGACTTGTTGAGCTAGGAGAGATTTGTTGAGCATGTGCCGCAGATGAACTACTCATCAATCGGTGAGAGAGTTAAGAATATGAATTAATTTGAGCTATGTGTCTCTGAAGGTCCCGACAAAGGTTCGAATCCCTCGAGAATAAAAAAGTACTAGTTGAAAATTAATATGTACCAGTAAATGAAGAAATTAGAGGATATACGCAAAATAAAAAAATTCTAAAGGAACAAATTATTGATGACTGATGTGGAAAAGAGTTACTACATTCAATTCCAAAAGGTTAAAAAAAGCATTAAAATTGAGAGACAAAAAAGCAACTGGTGACAGCACGAGAGGACATTCACGCTCACGTATGGTTGAGCTGTATTAGCAACTTTCTAGTTAAATAAAAATGTTATTAAATCGCTAATTTTTGTGGTAATTTTCTCTTTGTATGTAAGCAATACAAATAGAATGTTTGAAATATTTTGCAAAAATTGACAAAAAAAAAAATAAAATTCAGAAAAAAATCATAAAATGAGATTCATATTTACAGAAAATAGGAGTTGTTGGTAAACAGAGATTAGACTAGAAATACTCAGCAAATATGTTTCAAAATTATTGTGGTTGAGAATGGAATTATTCCGTCATCTAACTTTGCGAATTAATACCAGTGCTGGAACTGCGAACTGGAGAGAAAGTTTGATTTCTTTATCGAGTATTGTTAGTTGCAAGATAAATAAGGCATGCACGCTAATAATATAAATAAATAAATTGGTTAAAAATGTCCAAAATCCTGAAGATTTGACAAATTATGTAAATTTAAAAAGGGATAAATTATTAGAAAGGGATAGGTTGATTGGAAGCACCAGTTATTGATTGAGACATATAATGCAAATAGCAATAACCAAAATCACACTCTGTAGCAGATAACACATTCTAAACTGAAATTATATGTATAACAAAACTGTTTATATTCTAAAGAAACCACGCCTTATCTGTACAACATATCAATGGCCCATGTAAAAAAGTACCAGTGTATAAAATAAAAGAGGGGGGGATGAGAAATAAACAGAAAACAATGAGAATCACCTCCTATGACGGACAATGGTTCTCATTCCGAAATTCCTAAACCAAATCAAATACAGTGTAAGAGTGGCAAATTCTTACATGTATTACCCAGTCCATTGTGAGAAAAAGTCTAATTGTGATTCTGATATTTATTGTTACTTATAGGAATTATATATAATGATTTCATTCTGTTATTATCATGCTTCTGTTGCGCAATACGGCAAATATACCCAACGACCACAAATATCAAATGGGAGATATTTTGTGTTTTGCATTATATACTGTACATGAAAATTATGATATGTGCCACATGTCGGTGCTTCCTCATGTATTTCAAGTGCGATCCAAATATGAGTGTGGTGAACATCTCTCCACCCAAGCACTAAATATCACATATTATTCATTTGAACTTCCCGATAAACAGGATAAAATAGGATATCGTTAAACTCGTTAACAAGTAAATAACAGAAATGTGCACCGGAAGCGCGCAAATATTTGTAGACATTTTGTAACAAAATTTCTAAAAGAGACGAGTGATGAACATAAATGTGTACTGATCTTGAAATCGTCTCAGCTTTATCCATTTTGTAAACCATTATGATCCATACTTTGAGATGCTACTATATGCACTGTTTTTAAATTTGCAGGCATTCATGATTTTGCTGCTTAATGCGTCATAAAAACACAGAATATTCAAACACGGAAATCATCTTGGAAATTGATGATATCAATTGATGATTTTTTGATATCAAGACAGTTGTCATCTACATAGGATGTTCAATGCTGTTGATTAATACTGCATGGATCAGTTCATGTTGGATCCTGAATATTTCTTGGCAAATCATTTCACTAATCACTGCGTGTTACAATTCCCATGGTGGTTTGTATTTAAATCCCTTTGCTTCCAATGCTTCTATTAGTCTTCCAACATGGTACTCATCAGGATACCCATTGCTGAAATGTATTAGAGTAACATGTTTTACCAACAAGTTTGTGGAATTCACTTTGTATTTAAGTTTTGTAGATGGATTGAAATGCTGACGTGTGGTTATCTGACATCATCTCAACCAGTGCCGATAATATTGGTAGGAAAAATTAATATCTATCGGTCTCTATTACAAAACATAATTTACTGCTCTTGTTGTTACAATTACATATATGAATTAATTACTCTGTGATTTATCTGAAGCATCATCATGAGTTTGAAATTCACTTCAAGCAAGACCGGAAGAATTAACTAAATAAAACCAACCAACAACCACTTACATGGCAACGTGCTATTACAAAATGTAGTAGCAGCAACTGCACTTTTAAGTGGAAAACATTCCATACAGAACTGAACCACTATAGTATAGAGTGCAATTAGTGGTATCTGCCTTGGGCAATGATACAAAATCCACCATTTCTTTGCCTCCTTTAAAGTAGGAATATTTACCAGGTAAAAAGTCAAACTACTCACTTCTCAGGGCCCCCTCCTTTATTTGTTTTACAGGGAAAGTTGTCATCCCGTAGGATCCGACCTCGACCAGTGCTGACTACTTGGATCTTGTAAAGTGATCGTGCATTGAATGCTAGTTCAAGCAAGTTATGGCATATCCGTCCTCCAAACTGCCATGGCAAATATTCAGTGAATTCCTGGGCTTCGTATGAAACACCCTGGAAGAAATATTTTTATAAAGGATTAAACAACCATTCACAGGAGTCAACCAATGGTTTAATATTCAATGGAATCAGCCTCGTCATTTTTCGTCTGCATCGACAAAAATATCGTAAACTAAGGAAAATAAACTATAATTATGTCAAGCATGAGCCACACGTGTGCTGCACATTAGCAGTACAATCTATCAGTTTCTCATACTTGACAGCAAAGTGATCTTGTTTTTCTTCGGGTGTCTGAAATGTTTTTTGTGTGTCTTTTTCTTCAGATGGACAAAAAGTTTCAAAATCATCAACACTGCTATTTCATAACAGTATTGATGATTTTGAAATTTTTTCTGCAGTTCAGGTTGCTACCAGACACTCAAAAATATACATTCCCATCGTCCAAGGTGGCAGAATCCTGGTTTTATCCAGGTGTCTGAAACAATCATTTTCTTCAGGTGACCGAAAAAGCTTCGATATCATCAACACTCCTATTTCATAGCAGTATTGATGATTTTGAACCTTTTGTACAGTTTGGTTGCTACTAGACATTGAACGAGATATTTAGTCACAGGTACATCATGGTATAAAGCCCATTTGATAAATTTTCTTCTGATGAAAACCATTTTCTTCGAGTGTCTGAAGAGCAGAGTAGCTGGTATTCTACCAGTCTGTTATCGTCTAGCAAAAAGTATACTCTGAAACAATGCTCATTCGCTAAAATTTCATCTGATCAAACCCTTTTTCTTCGGGTGTCTGAGTAGCAAAATAGCTGTTATTCTGCCAATCTGCTGGACACATGAATTTCAGGTTAGCAAAATATTTTTCATGAATTTAAAAAATTCAAAAAATTCTGAATCCACAAGTCACATGTCATCTTGACCATTTATCCTTCCTATACGGAAAATTTTTGTAAAAATATAATGTCAGTGTATATTTCAGATCCATTTTATGTGTTAATGTGTAACTTATAAGCAGTGGCGCATCCAGGGTCCGAAATCTGTCGTGAAAATCGGACCATTTTTGAAGATGTCCTGGTGGATTTGTTTACCACTTCAAACACTTGCCATAGACCGTTTTAATCTTCCTTCATAGAAGGATGAGTGTTATTAGCATTTTCTAAAACATTTTGAACCGTGCTCCTTCAAAAATTTTCATGGTGCGTCACTGCTTATACGGTTTTTCTTATTTTGAATATTGGTTCTATCTGAGCACAACTGATAAAAAATAACCAAGAGTAGGCAGAGTAGTGCAAGATCTGCAGTTAAGTCCTAAGCACTGCAATCACTTGCCTGTACCCACTGGCGTCACTTTATAGGAAGCGGGTAGGCACAGAGTAGGCGAAATATGTCTGGACTACCCTAAAACGTCTCCAGAAAATTTTAAAATGCTACTGGGCTTCGGCGCGTAATATAAAATTGCATAATTTTCTAATAAACCTCGGGATCAAAATCGGGAATAGAATGTTTAGAATGAATGAATAGGTCTGTTTACAATAATGGTGCAATCGTTTGCCTTCGTAGCGAGTGATCGCATTGCACATCACATGATATACTTCTTGTCAGCATTACATGCCAGTGCCATTTTTTTTTCAATTTTATATAAATAAACATCAGCAAACTAAATGACAATTGTAATATTTTGTATGTGACCTCCGTTTTGCAGCTCTACACGTCTTTGCTGGATTAAAAAAATGTTCAAGTGATAGCATGTACTGAGGGATGTAGGCATACCGATCGGGTGTGGCTGGCATGATTCTCTGACCAGCACTCGACGCAAAAATTGTCCATTACGTTGGACACAGTCGGGTCAAAACACAAGATAAACAAACCATCCAACACGTATAAGCTGACTTGTATCGTGTCTGGCTCAGTCTGTAAAGAGTTACTGCCATGGTGACATTTGTAAAGGCCCAAAACTACATCATGCACGACCAATTACCAGATAAAAAATAAATTATGCAACACATTATCGGACAATCATGTGACTTGCACCGGTAGCACACGGTATGCAACTGCTTTTTGCACAGAGATTCAGCGTCAGCGAATTGTATAGTACATATTTTGATTGGTCACACGCCAATTGAGCGTATTAATTACAGATCCCCTCGAAAATCATGTATGGGCCGAACTAGCTGACAAATCCAGCGACCATATTAAGAGCAACTAAAGAACGGCCAAGCATGGCCATGAGGTTGACTGAAGCGGGCGAAGTTAATTTGATTTCACAATCGTGGAATTTTCTGTGCTCCGTTAATGTAAAAGGTGGCGTGGATTGAATTTAGCTACCTTTTCAATTAAAAATCAATTAGCGTCAAATTTGCCTAGTCTAGATTTTTTAGAAAGATATTTCGAACAATATATCATTGGTATTGAAATATTATTATCTAAAATATTAAAATCTGGCCGATAAATTGTGGAATTTGCCATACTCAGTTAATTTAATGGGGTGGATTGAATAAAATGGCTTCTATTTCAATGCCATTTCAAACAATATGTCATGGATGAAAAAGAATAAAATATTAATAAAAAGTTAATTGCTAATTCCAACTGATAAATGCTGAAATATATTCTTGAATTCCACAATTTTGAAATTTTCATTGCTCCGTTAATTTAAAAAGTGGCGTGTAATATATTAGGTCCTTTTTAAAATTCCAAAGCACATGTAGGTTCCGAATGATATGGTGATGTCCCGTCCATGTCAGGCATATGTATGGTTCGAGGTTTAGAATAGATTTTAGATAGATTGTGTGATTAAGTGTGACATATATTAATATAAAAATGTGTTTTTTTCCTTTCAGTCTGCTTTTACAAGGTTAGTAATTTAGAAATGGAAACTGTCAGGGATGAAATATCCAAAGTTATAACTTTGCTACCGCATATAGCCATTTCGTTGGCTGACAAAATTGCCAGCGAGATTGGTGTCGAAGATTTAAAGGATCTTGCCCTCGTAACCGAGGAAGATTTACTGAGGACAGAAATTTTATATCTCATACAGGCCAGAAAACTTGTTAACGCTTGGAAGACGCCAGAAGAAAAAGGTGCGAACCAAGTTATTTTTTGTGCCGCATTTTTCCTTTGGATAACAATTGAAACAATGGATTGGATGGATGTATGTGTTAATTACACTTTAATAAGTTGATAATTATGAAATGTAATTATTTTAACAATACATTAAACTCGTATAAAATGTAGCCAATTATGAGATTATGCAAATTGTTTAATGAGACTTACTATCTAATTTCAAACTCATTGATTCTAGTTCTACTTGTGTAATGCAAGCCATCAAAATTTGATTAATGTTATAATGTGGTTATAAGTGGTCTAAAGACCCTTTTTTTGTCGTTACCTGAGCGATAATGCATCGACTTGAACAATTTTAGGCGGTATATCACGAAATGCCGGTATCACAGAAAACCAATATTGCGAAAAATAACGCGATACGATTTCAGAAAACTCAATACCGGTATTACTTAACGTCCTACCGATATGTCGCCCAGCTCTAGGTTTGATTCAAACCTTAAATTTAAAATTTATATTTATCAAAATTTTCATTTTTCAGGACAGTGTTGATTTACAAGAAAAAATGTCTTCAATCCAACCAGCCCCGATTGTTCTTGTTGTTGGTGAGTTTTCACTGTTTTGAAAATTTATGTTTCGTCTTTATTAAAAGAAGTGACAAAGATATGGGATGGTATTCAATATTTGAAAATAGGAAAGTCATAGGTTCATTTCTCATTTTATAAAACTGTTTTATAAAATGCATAATGACAAGTGGTTTAAAAGATGACATCTTTTTATGAAACTTTGCGGTGGAGCAATACTTGGGAAGCATGTGGTTGTCAAGGAATCTTTTTTAAGATGGCCAGCCATTTACCATGATTCTATATTAGATGGGAGTAAATTTCGGTCTGATATTGTTGTCAGTCATTGATTCGATTTGTGTTTGTTTTTATATTTCCTATTAATCTGGTTAAGAATCGTATATTGCTCTTTTTTGCAAGTGACAGTCTTATGTCTGTTTTTACAGGTGGTAGTCTTATTTCAGCAACAAACTTTTCTGTTGCGATTGTAGGAAATATAGCAATGAGATGCACAGAATTTTTCACTGCGCTGGTTTATGCTTTCTGCTCATTTTATGTTTTTGACATGAAGTACCCTGATGGGTCTCTCTTGACCTATGAATTTATACAGAGGTGGGTACTAAAGCATGTTATTAATTATTCCCAATTCTTCACATTGCCCCCAGGCCACACTCGAGTCGTCTTGACAAAATAAATCAACTCTCGTTTGACTTGAAAAAACGCAACTCTGACTCTGTAGGAATTTAGCCAGAGTCTGCAACACATGTGACTCGAGGCTATAAATTTAAACTTTAGTAAGACTTGCACCTCTAAGTGAATTGACTTCTTCCCAACAATGATCCCATATTAAATTATTATTTATAAGATGTTACATGCGATCGTTCAAATTGTGCCAAAATATTTCCCATTTAGTGAAAGAGGTGAATAGAAGTAAGTGCAAAGTTCATTTAATCATCCCAAGCTTGAGCCATCCCATATTAAAGTATTATTTGAGTAGTGTAAGAGGCGACTAAAAAAAGTGTTTTAAAAGAAAGTTGGTTCAATCAACGGCCAGGCCAGATACAACTCACTGCAATTTAGTGTAGTAGTTTTGTTCTGTTTTAGTGTTGTCCACTTATAGCACTAATGCACTAGGAAATTGAGTCTTTACACATGATTTTATTGCTTTTTAGATATTTTGCCGGAATAAATACCCCAGGTGTTAGAAGTTCAAAAAATTTGAAGTATGGATTGCATCCAAAAGTAATGAAACTCAGTCAACTTGTTGAATCTGTTTAAAGACTATTGAGACTACTATTAAAACTTCTGCTACAATTTGGATCAGTATTGAAATTGTGTGATTGATCAATATTTGAAATTGAGGTATTTTTAGCGCTATATGAACGGGCTTTAGAATAGTTCTAACATATTTCCTGCGTGTCGCAAGAGGCGACTAAAAGGAAGCAAAGAAGTGGTAGATGGTTTACCATTGCCCAGGGCAGATACCACTCACTGCACTTCAACATAGTTGTTCAGTTTAGTTTGGGATGTTTTCCATTTAGAGTGCAGTTGCTGGTACAACATTTTAGTAGCTCTTTACTTTTAAACGTAGTGCCTTAAGACATTCGTGCTCTTAGCTTTATTTTAACCGAATTGTACCTACTTTTCTGATATTTTCTTTACTGAGCTATGATTTTAAATGAATTGTTTGTAACTTCGTGATATTATTATGCATTATATATATCTCTTGAAATCATCATATTAGTAATAGCGATTGTGTTAGTGTTACTTTGGAATAGTTCAATGTTCCATTGATACCATATTGTTAGCCTTCTTTATGTTGTACAATTCTCTAATGTAAATAATGATATTCTGTGTTATGATAAGTGTGCGCCATCTTTTTCTTATTTTTCCCTATCTATCTCTTATCACGCACCAGTTAAAAGAAAAAAGGGATTTAACTATTTAATTAGGTGAAGTAATCCGATCCTAGAATTTTGTGATTAGACCCATTCCATGAAAATTACCGGCTATTAACTTTTTCCTAACCTTCCTATAGGAAAGTTACAAATAACTTTCCTTTAGACTGTGATTTTTACTATTTCTACACTGTTTTTTGCATGTTCACACAATGATTTAATTTCAAGTTAAGTTTTATTGCATTGGAAAAATTCGTCTATTTTTAATTTGAATTTACCTTTAAGGTGTCGCGTGTGGTTCAAATATAGCACAATATACTGTGGATTGTATATGAAATTTGAGTGCGTTTTACGCCATTTACACTGTACTTATACTGTGATTGTATATACAGATTTCATTCTTTCACTAAAGCTGTTTTCTCCATTTCAATGAACTTTCGTTTTAAAAAATATTACTGTGCTTTGTTCAGTGATTTTCATTTTAAAGCAGATGAATTTACTGTGGCAGTAGATATATTTTTACCGGGGTTTTGCCGTTTTTTTGGTACCTGGGATTTTTCAGCAATTTTACAGGTATTCCGTCGTTAAATTTACTGTATCTTACCGGCAAAATCACTTACTTCCAAACAGTATTTTTACTCTATTACTAGCAGTAAAATCACTAGGGTTTACAGGAAAATTACAGTCTTAAACTAGTAAGAACGCTGGTGAAAAATCGTTAAAAATACTCTCCAATATAACCAGTGAAATCACTTGACAAGACTAGTAAATTTACTTTTATGTACCAGTAAAAATACTGACCAACTGAGTAAATTTCATGGTTGTCTAGGAGTAAAATTACTATCATTGTTTGTAATTTTACTGTTAGATTTTGTAGAATTACAGACTTTTGAAGGGTAATTTTACTGTGCTTTGACCAGTGATTATTACTGGTATTTCACCGTTTTTTTGGTGCCAGGTCAAATACCAGTAAAAATGTTTTACAGTTTAGATTCACCAGCAGTGGTTCAGGCCATTTTTTGTCAATTGAATTACATATAAACGTATTTGGTACTTTTTCTGAAACAATTTTTCTAGGAAACAATATGATATTTAGGCATTATCATTTTCACGTCTCCGATGTATATGTCAAATTTAGTGCGAGAAGAGACCGCATGACAACTGATTATCATCTCGTTGAGAATGAAAGTGATATTTTGTAATACTCACTATTTTAAATAAAAATAAAATCTGTTCTTACATAATATACGCATTTTAATACGACTATGAATTTGCCGATTGTTAAAACTCAATTGTGAAATTTATGATTGTTGATAACTATTCATATAACTTAATGGCCTAGTGGTTAAACATGTTGACGTCGCAGGTTGAAGATCTCGGGTTTGAGTCCCAACAAGTCCGGCTCGTTAATCCATGCCACCACTCAACCCAGTGTGTAATAACTTGGGTAGGCTAAGCCGGACAAGAAAGGATCATGTCTTTCCAGCAATTCTAACCATGTCTATCTATAAGTGGCAGCTGGTACAGCGCCTTTGGCATGGTGATCCGCTCCAAAAAGTGGCTATAAAAAAATTTCAATTGAGGGTTAGTAAAATCGTCTCAACTTATACCGGGAAAGTGATGAGTGAAAGTGATTTTGTTCGTTTGATTGTTTAACACGAGCGAAAAAGTACCTCAAGAAATACGCCTATGCCTGTACCTGACAGCACATGAAATAGGAATCACCCTCCCATATATCCATATTATATGCAATCTTTGTGTAAAAACAAGGCAAAATCAAAAAAGAAATTACAAATCTATCTAAATTTAGCAAATTTGTCCCCCTCGGCGCAATATATATCTTATTTATATTTATTCGCCTCACTAAGTAAATAGTTTTTTCCTTAAATTTGCCACTTAAGTCTCCGTTATTTGGTTCCTTTTAGCTGCTGCTTCCGTCCTTCATTTGAGCGGATTTTAACATAAAAAAACGCAAATGATGTATACTGCTGACGTTTCGATACAAACAAACTTCTTCAAGGTAGAGGTGAACAGGAGTAACAGTTAATATAGCAATATTTCACTTTTAATAATAATTTTATTCAACTTTTGATAAAATATTGCTATATTAACTGTTATTTTACTTCTGTTCACCTCTGATGCCCTGAAGAAGTTTATTCGAATCGAAATGTCGACAATAAACATCGATTGCTTTCCACTGATTGTGCTTATTTTAATCTCTAACGTGAATATACCTAACGGAAAAAACTAGCTTTTTTAAAAAAAAAATGAAGAGAATTGAAGATCTCGGGTTCGAGACCGGGTGAATCCGGCTTGTTAATTCATGCCTACCACTCAACCCAAGGCCTAATAACTTGGGTAGGCTAAGCCAAATAATATTTTTCCAACAACTCTTTAACCTTACAGGGCCTTGGTCAGGGTACTTCACACCAATGAGTAGCTAAAAAAAAGAAAAATATGATTACTATTTTTCATTTATCTCCTTATATATTTTTTTGACCCTAAATTTCATATCCATGATCTACCACTGTCTCACTTGTACATTCCATCCTAATTATGATCAAATATTCAAATACTCTGATTTATTCAGAAACTAACAAACACACACAAACGTACAATACAATTATATACACTTTCGCGTTCTATTCATTATTGCATTTTATTCTATTCAAACAAAACAATCCAACTATTTTAAATAATTTGATAACTCACCATCAGACTTCCAGCAGGAAATGAGTAGGTGATGACAATACTCCATCCTTCATATCCTGGCAGTGATTCAGGCGTCAAATAACCTGACATCTTCCCATCAGATGGTTGTTGGTTGATGATTCTCACACCAGGTTGGGTTGATTCCTCCTGGGCTGAAATGATCAAATAAGGACAAAGATTGACAAGACACATAACATACAGTTAATGTTGTAAGTAATCGAGACAGTAGCACAATTAGGATTTTTAGCCAGAAATACTGTATGGTCATGAAGTACAAAAAATATCGCAATAACCTGCAAATTTGTTTAGTTATTTTTCCAGTTTGAAATGAAATATTTTGAGCAATTTAATAAATTGCGCCAGGGAATCTTTTTTTGGTGAGCAAAAAGCTTCAAAACCATCAACACAGCTATTTCATAGCAGTGTTGATGATTTTGTAACTTTTTGTATAGTTTGGTTGCTACTGGACATTAAAAAACGCATCTTTATTTTTCTATATGAAAGCTACATCATGAAATATTGCCCATTTGCTAAATTTTTTCCTGGTAGAACCCCTTTTCTTCAGGTGTCTGAGTAGCAGAACAGCTGACATTCTGCCAATATGGTGAAACTTTTGAGCTGAAAAAATTTTCTTTTTCAACTTTCCGTGAATTTGCAGTAATTTTGGTTTGAATCATAATTTTACCAATAAATCCATAAGCACATTTTTTCAGATCCATTGTTTTGGTTGGATCACCCTGACCAAGGTACTGTACCAGCTAACACTCTAAACAGACCAGGTTAGAGTTGTTGGAAAGATATGATATTATCAGTTCGGCATAGTTTACCCTTGTCGTCACACACGGGGGAATGACTTGGTGGGCATGGATTAACGAGCCGGACTCACTAAAATCTGCAACGTGTGATGCCAACATGATAACCTCGAGGCCAGATTTACATTTTGTGTTCGATTTCATTGGGGGCAAATATGGATTTCGTTACTCGAGTATGTTATACTTTTGGTTTTTCAATATATGGCTATTTATTTAATAAATTCACAATATTTTATATAAACGTTGTTCTTAATATTCGGAACTTAATTATAAGTTCAGTTCATCGGCGGTCGACAAGAATATTTTCAAACAGTATCAAAGTATAACGGAAAGTTATTCCCACATTTCTAATATGCAAATACCCATTGCTTGAAATTTGTTATTCTTGTGATTGTTTGAAGCTTTTTGCCATTTGTGGGCGCGATGGCCTAGTGGTTAAACATGTTGGCATCGCAGGTTGAAAATCTCGGGTTCGAGCCCCGGCCAGCCCGGCTCGCTCATCCATGCCCACCACTCAACCCAGGGTGTAATAACTTGGGTAGGCTAAGCCGAACAGGAAAAGATGATATCTTTCCAGAAATTGAACCCTGTCCGTCTATAAGTGGCCGCTGTTATAGGGCCTTGGACAGGGTGATCCACTCTATGAAGTGGCTATAAAAAAAATAAAAAATAAATTTGCCCTAAACTTCATAATGAAAATTTGAATTCTTGGAAAAAAATTTCCATTGCTGAGCAAAGACAAACCAATTCAGAACTCATCTATTTCAACTCAACATCTTTTTACAGTTATGCATTTGAGTGGAACCCTACAAACAAGGCACTATATGGGAAATTTTATTGAAAAGAAGATACCTTTCTGTTTTGGTCGAGCCTACCCAACCTGCAACCTAATACCTTGATAATTACAAATAGTAGTAAAAAGGGAAATAATTTGGCTTGAATATAGTTTAATATCTTAAAAGATCTTGAAAGGTAAAATGAAATATAACTTCAAGAGCAGTGGCAACGCGAATTTTCAATTCTCGAGGAATACATCCAGTAATTTTTCTTTCCGTGTCAAGAATGGTACACACACTGGCGCACAAAAAATTTTTCAGCTTATTTGTTGTAAATTAGGACAAAAAAACGTTCACAAAAGACAATTACTCGCCAAATCTGAGCAAAAAATTTGCCTGTTATGATGAAATTTTAAAATAATGTCCAAAATCTTTGGGGAGGGAGAGGAGGCTATCCTCACTGGTTTATTGCGTCTGCAGTTTCACACACTAGATCTGCCCAAAGTACTTTTTCTGTGTAAAACCCTGATTTTCAACTTATCACCTCCGGTTATTAATTGCCGATAACTCCAAAGTGAAACTGGAGAAACATGCAGTCATTTAATATGTGATTACCACTTGAACTTCTTCCTACTGCCCCCAGATCTTCCGGGCTTTCTGACTTGGGATCATTCTGATCAATATTGCTTGAAGAAGCCCCACGGTCTGCTCTGGTAACCGTTAGCCCAATGTTTGTTGAAGGTTCCTCACTTGAAGTTGCTTCCCTATCAAATCGAGAAAATAATTCATCCATTAACATATCGTAGCATTTACGTGACTCTTTGACCAAAGTTTCTGAACGCACAGTTTCTTTGAGAAATTGTAGTGGTAATTTCTCTAGATTAATGAGACCAAATAACTCTTGAAAAACCTTTTTCCTGCTTTGAACATCATGTTTAACCCATTTAAGAGCTCCGTGCCATTTTACAGCTTCAGAAGAACATTTAATGTTTGGAGATTTGAGAAGCATTACGATGTTATCGTTGCTAACATCACAAAACCCATTTTTTTCGATAATTTGTTCAAAGTTTGCCTCCAAGAATCGATTTATCATATTTTTTACTGCAATTGGATCAGAAACTGTATGAGTTTCAGCCAAATTCTTTAGGATAAAGCAGTTGTTAATCTCAAGATTCCTCTCGAGATTTTTGACATCTGAGAATAATGCAACGATCACTGTTTTCTTCACATCGTCATTTGCTTTCATCAAATTACTACCTACTACAGTTTCTAGAATAAATTTGAATGGGAATTTCTTTACATCGATGGCTTGAACAAGTTCAGATAAATATTTTTCGTTCCCTTCTCCTCTTGTCCAAGTTATGACAGCATTCCATGAAATTTGATAACCAGCGTTTGAAGCTTTCATGTAACGCACGAGATCTGATTTGTTGATGAACGGAAACATCTCGGAAGAAATTATAGATTCAAAATCAGCAACCACAATCCCCTCCGACATTTCTTTCAAATCAGGACGATCGAACGTTTGGGCCAAGTTGATTATAGAGAGACAATTTGTTGGAGATAGAATGCTTTGCAAGTATTGGAAGCAAAGGTTTGTCAAAACAACCATTTGTAACAGGTTGGACGCCTTCAGGATATGTTGAATGTTTTCTATTCTCAAATCTGCCTCTCCTTTATACATGAACTCTATGCATTGTGTGATTCCATCCTGATCAACATCCTTCATATCAATGGAACCGTCGTGAACTTCTTTCATGTTGCTTGAAAACAAGGATTTAAAGTATTCTGAGGAGGCCGCCAGAACATTGCGATGCACAGGGAATGATTTGTTGCCAACTTTGACAGTGAAATCACAAAGAAATTTGTTTCCTCTCAACCTATTGAGTGATGACATAAGAACATCGGATTGCGTTGATCTCGCTTGGTTAACAAAATCCATTACTTTATAACTTGACCTTAACTACTCAACAATTTTACTGAAAAACAACAATAATTTCTGCACAAGAGAAATAAATTTTGCAACTAAAGCTGGCACTAGTGGTTTACCAAGTAAAATGATCCCAGTTTTTTGATGAAATAACATTTTGACAAGCATGAACCATATATGACCAACACTATGGTTGTATCGTCCATCTGTGGCTCATGCTTAAACTCTTATGAGATATTTCCGATTAGGCTGGATTCAGTGATTTATGGTGAAAGATTTTGTCATGGTTCGATCTTCTGAGAGAAACCTTTATCATTAGGCAGCATAATCATGATTATCATAAAGTTTCACTGAGCTGGCTTCAGAAAATTTTGACTTATTCCCTATGTGTCATAAGAAAAGACTAAGAGGAAGCATAGAAGTGGTAGATGGTTTTACGCAAAATCTTGTCTTTTTCTGAGTCTGAATTATTCAAGCAATTCTATTTGGATGGATAAAAAGGTTTCAAAACTGCCATTTCACCTTCTTCTACAGTATGATTGGAACTGGACACTCAAAAAAACATTTATTCTTCTAGCAACAGATATATCATAAAATATTGCATATTTTCTAAATTGTTTTCCAATTAAACTGTTCACTCTGGTGTTCGAATAGTCGTAGGAGTCTTAATCCTCGGTATTCGATTAGTCGTCGGATTCCGAGTAGCAAAGTTTCTGAAATTCTGCTATCACCCAGGCAAGAGGTCACCAACTGTATCTATCAATTATGCCTATGAAATTCGACACATGTCAGTGTAATGTGTTAGTACAGTCACTGACAGTAGATAAAGCATGATTCTGCTGCATTCGATTCAAAAGTAAAAATGATACTTGAATGCTGCATCCTATAACTTCATACTTAATCAAACAGCAACAATATTTCCAGACTCTAATACAAACTACATAATGGTAAAGCTATCTTAATCTCAACTACTCAACACCAACAATCAAGAAAAATTTCTGCAACTGAAGCCACAATAGGACACTGATATCCCATGAAATTGGTTGGAAGTAACAGACATAAAGTGACAGCGGTGCATTCAGGGAAAGTGTGCCAAGAGATCACATATAATAAAAAATCTTAAATTTATTTTCTAAATTTGTATTCACTTTAAGCACCCACTAAATGGCAAAGGTCTACCTTCAATGTTAAAACCAGCAACTGCACCACGAGTGCAAACACTATTGTATAGTTTAATGAGTGGTATATGCCCTGGGCAATAATAAAATTATCTACACCTTCTTCATGTCTCTTACAGCATGCAATAAATAATATAATGTTCAGCAGTACTTCTAGATCATAAAGTAGTAGATCATAAAGTAATATTCATCATTATTCTATTCTACTTCATCTGACCAGCTAGATTTGTTGCTCAGACACCCGAAGAAAATGGTCCCTTTGAGAATAAATAAAACATTGATGTATAATATTGCAATATATTCTCAGTTATAAAGTCTCTGTTTGCATTTCTTACAGATTAAAATGATTCACAAAATAATTATTGAACCAATAGAACTTTTATGACTTATATCATAAAAATACTTCCCTCATATCAGCATTGCTTGCGATATCTTTCTAATTTGAAACCTCAAATATCGATGTATAATCCATTGTTTGTGTCGGCTTCTCAATACATAAGTGTTTTAATCCAGAGTACAATCAACTATTGTTAGTAGAAATATAACATAATATATTTATATTCTGTGATTTGATAACAAAATAGATTGATAAATGGAATAGTTAAGAATATGGGGGGTTGGATACGATATTAATAGTTGCAATAAAGCTTATTCAACGTAAAAACGTAGGATTTGGATTATAAACTGCGAAAAACATAAAACTAGTACATATTCTCATCCCCTGTTGGACATAAATTGCTCAAATAAATTTCATTCCATCTTCGGTTCTTGAAGTATAAAATCGCTAACATTTATATCAAGATTTTTTGTTTTACTTATAAATACAGTTCACCAAATTTGAACATTTTTATTTCAGGATCGAATTGATCAATCAATGTTTCGAAATTGAATTAATAAGTACTGCAATATAAAAGGCCTAAACAGACAAACCCTATTCATACTGTAGCTTGTAGAATATTATCAGAGAGTAAGTAACAACACAAACACTACAGTGTGTCCAAGTAATACGTCGATGGTAAATATTTGCATTGTCTCCCGTATACAGGGTTCGAATTAAAGCTTTGTAGTCAGAGTCTAAAGCTTGTTCTTTGATTTACAGTTGAGTTGAAATTGTATCGTAGTATTGTGAAGCCTGGTTAGGGACAAAAGATTCCAAACTTACTTCTTTCCGATAAGAGAAAATATGCATTTATCACAAATATACCGGGAGACAAAACTACTACTAATGCTTATGGGGGGATGTACACAATAATCATATCTAACATTCCTGTCGTATAATGATAGCATTTAGCAATATGAATCTCATTTAATTTATCATGAATTCCCAGTGATTAAAATTTAAGATGAAGATTCGAGAAAACATATGTATAAACAGAATATATAAACAAGGTATCAATTTCAGACACAAATATATATTTTCAATAAGTTGAAATTAGTCAAGTATGAGCCAGAGATGAATCGTGCCAATGAGATGTAGTCAAGTATGCGTCACATATGAATCGAGCCAATGAGATGTAGTCAAGTATGAACCACAGATAAATCGTGCCAAGAGATGTAGTCAAGCATGAGCCACAGTGCTGTGTAATACATCCCAAGATTGATTAACCAACTTCTGAACATTAAACCAGAATCTTCACCAGATAATACTTTCATAACACAAAATGTTCTTCCCTATCAATGCATTTTACGTTGATGTATTAAACACAACAATGTTTGAACAGGGCTATGTATTTTACTTTTAATAATAAAATCATAAAATCTTTCAATGTTTGTTCAAGAGACATGATAGGGTTAATACGCTGAATGCTTTTATATTAAACAATAAAATGGAATTTACAACCAAGTTTTATAGGCTGAATGGATTTATAAAAAGGTCAACTGCTTGACTAATAAAACTACCCAACAAAGAAATTGAGAAATCCAATAAAGTCGAAAATAAATCTCGGCATCTAATTCAACCATTCAACAGAACAACAGTTCTATGTGTGTTTTCGGAATAAAGTTTGTGTGTCAATATGTTAAATTTGTACAGACTTACTAATATACAGCATTATGGGCCTCTAAATTCCCGAAGAAAAATTCTCCGTCAGAAGAATATTTATCAAATGAGCAATGTTTCATGATATATTAGTGGCTCCTTTTGACTGTTTGGCCACGAGCAAACTGCAGAAAAAGGTTCGAAATCATCAATACTGCTATTTTGTCCATTCGAAGAAAATGTAATGAACATTCAAAACACCTGAAGAAAACCAAAATTCCGCCACTCTGGTAATACTGTCGTAAAGAGAGTCAACTTATTTCAACTTCATAAAAAAGCGCAACACAATCATGATACAAGATTATTTTCTATTAAATCATGAATTTGCTCCAGAATGCACAAACAAGACTTAAAATATGAATTAACAAAGTTAAAAAATTTAAACACAAATATTAAGGCCATAGTGTAGCATAAACATTTTTTCTACCACTTCTTTGTACTATTTTTGTGCACCTCCTACTACATACTCTTTTTAATCTATTTCTATCTAGTCTTTCAAGCTATTTACAAATACAGTTAAAATAAAGACGTCCCTAAAAAAGTGTAAAGCACGTTGCTTTCATGTGAGCTGTCGAAAATTTAAGTCGCATTTTTTTTTCTTCTGTAACAGCGGCCACTTGAGACGGACAGGGATACAATTGCTGACAAGAAAAGATATGATATTTTCCTGTTCGACTCAGCCAACCCAAGTTATTACACCCTTGGTTAAGTGGTGGGCATGGATAAGCGAGTAGGACTCGCCGAGTAGGACTCGCCTGGTTCGCCGAGACTCGAACCCGAGATCTTCAACCTGCGATGCCAACATATTTAAGCACTAGGCCATCAAGCCCACTTTTCTTCAAATGAAGCTTGAACGATTTCAAAAATTATTTTTTATGTTATGCATGAAAAACTTTCATTAAGATGATTAAACTGTAATTTATAATTTGAAAATAATGAAAAAGATATGAAATATTATTATATTTCAATTCGGATATTCCTAATCATGATATGTTACCGGCAATGCTGGTGACTTGGATATCAAAATATTCAAACCCTATAATTAGCGCTCTTCTCGAACCTGAGATCTTCAAATTTTCGATGCCAACAAAATAACAACCAGGTTATGGCCCTTAATACTCAGTATCTAATACCTGATGTCAATTTATTTTATAGTTGAATATTTTAAGCAAGTAAGTTACAACACAAACAGTACAGTGTGTCCCAGTAATACATGGTGGCATAATCTTGTCTTCCTTCGTGTGATTGATTTTAAGGTAAATATTTGCATTGTCTTTTAAATACCGTAGCTATCAGAACTCGTGTATCGCCAAGTATGGGCAGCAGTTAAACCAAGCCTAAGTAAGGTCAATATATCATCGGCCCATACAAGATAAAATATAAGTTTGCCTGTCACATGACCAATATATGCTGCGCTGTTAATGAATCTGACACAAATAGTGATTCGGAATATTCTGGTTTTGTAAAAATTTCTTTCACATTTTAAAAATAATGCGGCTTTGAAACATCTTGTTAAGTATTATGGACAACTAATGAATCTTACCACTAAAATATATTCCAAGTGTGTTCCATGCTTGAATAAAATCATATTTTTGAAATTTAGGCACAAACTTCTTCAGGTAAAATAATCAACAATTTATTCTAAAAACCTCTACATTATCAAACTATTTCGAATATGAATCCTTAGTCATACTGTAGCTTGTAGAATATTATAAGAGAGTAAGTAACAACACAAACACTACAGTGTGTCGCAGTAATACGTCACTGGGAAATATTTGTGTTGTCTTCTATATAGATGGTTCGAAATGAATCACTGTAGTCAGGGTCTAAAGTTTGTCCTTTGATTTACAGTTGGGTTGAAAGTCTATTGTAGTTTTGTAAAAATGTTGGGGTTAGGGTCGCCACTTCTAGATACATTTATTTTTGACTTGAAACATTGGGAATCTAGCATTTTCGAACCTAATTTGATCATAAAAATACATAATAATGTTTAATAAATGTTTAATTTTAAGAAATATTAGATGGTTTCACATCGCCCAGGACAGATACCACTCACTGCACTCTATCATAATGAATCATTTCTGTTTATGATGTTATTCACCTAAAGTGCAGTTACTGGAAATACATTTTATAAAAGCTCTTTGCAATTTAATGTCTATTACAGTGTTTTTGCAGTTCTGCTCTTGGCAATACGACAAATCAAAAACCCTCACACCGATTAGGAACTGGTATCTGCACGAGAAGTCGTGGTTCGCCATATGATTAAGCTGTATTCTCGGCTTTCCTCCCCGTAGGATAAAAATGATATGTTATACGTGGATTGAATTTGAATGGCAAAATTTATCCGTTTCAAAGCAGAAAAAATATATGTTGTCAAGTATGAGCTATTGATGGATCAAGATGATCAGGTACAGTGCATTCATTAGTGGTTCCATGCCCAACAAATTAAACTTGTTTATTTCACCATTTATCTGCTGATCTTGTTAAAACCCCCAAAATGAGTATACCAAATGTCCATTATCCGAATCTTTCTCCCTTTGTTTCTTCTTACTATTATAGCAAGCAAGCAACGCGACGGGTAACGGTGACCCGGGCCAGTGTTTTGTTTGCTCTACGCTAAATTCCCAACCCCTTAGCATGTTTTCTATCAAATATTAGAGTCAGAAAGTTATTTTGTACTATTGGGGTTAACAGTGTAAGTTTTCTTGTGCATCACTCCCCATAGTTGTTCTCTCTTTGTTTCTTCTTACCAATACAGCCAGTAACGCAACGGGTCAGACTCCCGTGTTGTTCCACACTAAACGGCTAACCCTTTGCCATGCATTTCGGCATATAAGGGGTAACTGTCAGAGTTTGCTTGTGCGTTTCTCGTGCTGATCTCCCCTGCCAGCCCTTTGTAAAGCATTTTACTAATTGTGTGCATTTAGTACCTCCTTTTGTAACATTAGGGTTCTTTAACTGACGGGGGAACATGGACACTTTGATCCTGGATGATATGACCAATCAATTAGCTTGCATGTGGGGGGGTGGTAGTGAAAGAATTTAGTTTGTGATAAGCCATACCATTATGGTATGATCATCTATGGTACATGTATGATAAAGTACATATTATCATAACATTAATAAGAAATGATAAACAACCTTGTACTATAACTTGTCTATCAAAATGAAGTGACAAAGTTCTTGACCAAAATTCTAACTGAAGCACAATTTACAATACACTTAGACTTAATATTTCTATATGCAAAAGAACTGATGAATATTAAAATAAATAAATAATGAGAATAATGTTTATCAAATGTTCGGCTTCAAGGGCAGCAGGATAAGGATTCCTAGAATATTTCAACTGACTTATTACTTATGTCATGATGTTGCTTCAAATTGAACACGGTATCTCCCTGACCCACTTATAGATGAATACGTTTAAATTGTTGGAAAGACATAATCTTCCAGTGTGGAGGTCATGATTTAATGAGAAGACTGACCAGGACTCGAACCTGGGATCTTCAAATTTTGATGCCAACAAAATAACCGCGAGGTCATCACTCTTGATCCATTAACTTTGGCAGTGATGTTCTGTGGTCTATTTATACAATTTGCATGTAATCTAATCTGTAATTATCATGTAGAGAATAATTGCATGTATTTTATCTTTATCCCAGATATGCAGAGGAATGGCAGAGCATAAGGATCTATATTTTCATCATTTTGCATGTTGTAGAAGACTAATTTGATACTCATTTCAGCTTGCTAACTTTTAATGACATTACTTGTGTTTTTCAGCATCTTTTGTATTTTGCAGTTTAACTACTGGCTTACTAGATCGAAATAGGGAACATGTATAACCGTGTATTTTATCTCTTTATCTAGCTAAGCTCACATGTTAGATTTAATGTTTGTCGTTTGTTGTTTGCTGTTTGTTATCCGCTGTTTGTTTTCCGCTGTTTGATAAGTTGAGATAATTCTGTTCGTGTTCGTGACCTTTGAAGTGTATGCTGTATCTGCCAGTCTGCTGCCTCCTCTGCTTATCTGCATACAAATTTATAGTAAAAGAATTGCCTGGGAATTTACTTGATTGCCTGTTGCCTCTCATTAATATTCTCTGTTGCTTATATTTATAGAGCATAGTTAACATAACATAGCTCTAGAAATTACGCTGCATGTGCATGAATGCGAATCCAGCTCTACTGCATGTCTCAATCACTTGACATATACAAACATTTGAAGTCACATGTACCGTCACTCGGATAGCTTAATAAACACGAATAGTCATCAGAGAAGTAGTAAGTGGTTATTCTATTTGCAACTTTACATGATCTAAAAAAAATTTAATGGTGTAAGTCAACCAGATTTCAAGCTTGTGCCAGTCATGTACAGAGTATCAGAGCTGAGGCAAAATTAACTTTGACCCATGTCGGGAAAAACAGAATTTATATATCTGCACCATAATGCATTCATTATTTAAGTTGCAACTACATACAAATTTTTTTTTAAATGAAATCAAATAATTATACAAATTAGACAGCAAGATTAACATTTATGACAAATTCCATCTTTAAAAATGTGCCGAATTATGATGATTTTGCTATAAATTGATTACAATCTATAACCCAAAATAATCCTAAAGGAACTCTACATTATCAAACTATTCTGAATATAAATCCTCATTCATCAGGAGCCTATAAAATATTATTAGCATGTACGTAACAACACAAACACTACGAAGTACAATTTGGCACTGGTAAATATTTGCATTGTCTCCTGTATACAGGGTTCGAATTAAATCATTGTGGTCAGGGTATAAAGATAGTTCTTTGATTGGCAGTTGGGTTGAAATTCTATTGTAGTATTGGAAAAATATTGGGGTAAGGGTCGCCACTTTCAGATATTTTTATTTTTGACTCAAAACATTGGTAATCTACAATTTCCTAATCTAATATGAAAATAAAAATTGATTAAAATTCAAAAAGTGTGTGATTTTAAAAAAGCAGTATAGGGATTTACCATCGCCCAGTATAGATACCATTCATTGCAATCTATTACAGCGTTTCAGTTCTGTTTGGGATGTTTTCTACTGAGAGCAGTTGCTGGAAATACATTTCATAGGTGCTCTTTGCAATATTTTACAATTCTGTCATAACTTGGAGCCAATTTCAAAAACAAAATGTATTCTTCTCCAATCAGAAAAAATATGTATTGTCAAGTATAAGCCATTGATGGATCAAGATGTTCAGGTACAGTGCATCAGTGGTTTCATGTTCAACAAAATAAAAGTTACTGAAAATGTCTGCGAATCTTGCCAAATCAACAAAATGAATATTCCTATTACTCAAATCGATTTTATTCTCAAATCTAAATTTGACATCCAGAGTTGAGATTTGATTTGAAACTTTCAATCCCTTAATTGAAACTCTGCTACGCTGAACATGAGTCACAGTTGGACAGAACCTAAGTAAATTCACTACATCGTCAGCTCATACTAGGTTGAATATAAATGCCTTCCTGTCGCCTGACTAATCCAATTAGAAATATGGAATAAATATTAAAAATATTTACTGAGCGACCAAGTCACAATAAAAAAGTTTTTACGAATTCGAAGTTTCATAACAGCAAAATATGATGGTAGATTATTTGACTTTGAGAAAAACCGGAATAGATAAAACCAGTCAGATCAAAATCATATTAAATTTTTGACATACCATTATTTTGGAGATCATTCCTTTCAACATTATAAAAATTCGTATAAGTTTACATTTGAAAATTGCTTTCATGTTACTTTGTATTTTATCCAAAGCATCATATTTTATCGAACATCAATAATTCCGAATTGTTACATTGTCACATAATACAAATAATAATTTGGCCATACAGGTAATATTATCAGCTTTAATTTGGTCATTATCAAGGTTTCAACATCACATTTCTCAAAAATACTTATGTAAACTCAAATGAGTGAAAAAAATAATGACAATTTTCCTGAGTCTATGATAACACAGAGGCCCAGTTCATCTTCGAGCCAGTGTTTTTTTTCTTTCCACCACAGTTTTCCCAGTGGAGTGACAGAATATAGCCTTCTTTCAGGTGTCCAAAACGCGAATGTCATTTTCATCGGGTGACCAAAAAAGCCGCAAAATATCAACATTGCTAGATCATAGCAATATTCCTGATTCTAGAACTTTTTATGCAGTTAGTTTGCTATCACGAGTCTTATTTTTTTTTATTGAAATTCACTCTAAGCTAGGCCGGAACTTTCTCCTAAAAGGAACCAACCAGCAGCCACTCAATAGTAAAGAGCTACTATAAGATGTAGTACCAGCAACTACACTCTAAACGGGAAAACTTTCCAAACAGAACTGAACCACCATGGTAAAGTGTAGTGAGTGGTATCTGCCCCACACGATGGTAAAACCATCTACTACTTCTTTGCTTCCTTTTAGCCACCTCTTACGACACACGGAAGATACGTTGGGACTATTCTAAAAACTGTACCTACAGGGCATATGTATGAATATTTCATTGTGCGCTGGGGAGATTTTATCCACTTCTCATTTATGGAGATTTTGTCTGGAGGGTAATTTGTCCCACCCTGTTTTTCCTTGAGGGATTTTTGTCCTGCACTCTAAAATCTCTGAAAACCATCTAAATCTCATCCTAACCAAACTTAGGTAGATGCAAACTTTAGAATTGCCGTAACTTGTTTCTTTAGTCGTAACCTTTTTTTATTGCCATAACTAATGTTAAATATCATAAAAAGAAAGAATTTTTGTTTTTTATTGGAATTCACTCTGAGCAAGGTCGTAGCAGTGCCTAAAAGAAGCAAACTAACGGCCACTTAAGATTGAGTGATTGCCACCAGGGAAATTCATAGTGAATCTAATTGCTCAACCAGCGATGCAATAATTTCTTATACATTTTTATTCTTGCTGTCCAACTGATACTTGATTGCTTTATCCGACTAATACACACAAAAGTTCACAGCATCAATATTTCCAAACTCTAATACAAACTACATAATGGTAAAGCTATCTTAACCTCAACTACTCAACACCAACAATCAAGAACAATTTCTGCAACTGGAGCCACAATAGGACACTGATATCCCATGAAATCGGTTGAAAGTAACAGACATAGAGATACAGTGGTGCATTCAGGGAAAGTGTTCTAAAAGGTACATGTGATAAAATTACAATGTTAAAACCAGCAACTGCACCACAAGTACGAACACTGTTGAACAGTTTAATGAGTGGTATATGCTCTGGGCAATAATAAAACTATCTACAACTTTCTTTTATACTTTCACAGCATGCAATGAATAAGATGTTCAGTAGTGCTTGTAGTGAACATTGCAATAGATCATAAAGTAATATTCATCATTATTCTATTCTACTTCATCTGGTCAGATACATTTGTTGCTCACCCGAAGAAAATGGTCCCTCTGGGAATAAATAAAACATTCAAATGTAATATTTCAATCTTACAGATCGAAATGATTCGCAGAATAATTATTGAACTGATAGAACTTTTATGACTTATAATACAAAATACCTCCCTCATATCAGCATTGCTTGCGATATCTTTCTAATTTGCAACCTCAAATATCGGTGTATAATCCATTGTTTGTGTCGGCTTCTCAATACATAAGTGTTTTAATCCAGAGTACAATCAACTATTGTTAGTAGAAATATAACATCATATATTTATATATTGTGATTTGATAACAAAATAGATTGATAAACGAAATAATTATGATAATGGGGGGATGGATACGATATTAGTTGGGTATATTAGTACATTAGTTGGGATAGTTGCAATAAAGTTTATTTAGTATAATAATGTAATTGTAATTAGAATTGGATCATAAACTGCGAAAAACAAAAACATCACATTAATGTTAGAATTTAGCAGATATTCCCACCCCCTGTTGGACATAAATTGCTCAAATAAATTTCATTCCATCTTCGGTTCTTGAAATATAAAATCGCGAATATTTTACATCGAAACTTTTTGTTTCCCTCGTAAATACAGTTCACCAAATTTGAACATTTTTATTTCGGGATCGAATTGATCAACGAATGTTTCCAAATTGAATTAAAAAGTACTGCGATATAATAGCCTAGAAAGGCAAACCCTATTCATACTGTAGCTTATAGAATATTATTAGCAAGTAAGTAACAATACAAACAACACAGTAATACGTCACTGGTAAATATTTGCATTGTCTCCTGTATACAGGGTTCAAATTGAATCAATGTATTCAGGGTTTAAAGTTTGTTCTTTGATTAAAAGTTGGGTTGAAATTGTATCGTAGTATTGTAAAACCTGGTTAGGGACAAAAGATTCCAAACTTAATCTTTTCCGATAAGAGAAAATATGTATTTATTACATATATACCAGGAGACAAAATACCTACTACTAATGCTTATGGGGGGATGTACACAATAATCCTATCTAACTTTCCTGTCGTATAATGATATCATTTAGCAATATGAATCTCATTTACTGTATCATGGATTGGGGTGATTAAAATTAAAGACAAAGATTCGAGAAAACATAAGTATAAATATAAATAAAATAAAAACAAGGTATCAATTTCAGACGCTAATACCGTATATATTTTCATCCAGTTGGAATAAACTGAAGCTGGTCAAGCATGAGCCACAGATGAATCGTACCAATGAGATGTAGTCAAGTATGAGCCACAGATGAATCGTGCCAATGAGATGTAGTCAAGCATGATCCACATCATACAGTCAAAGATTGATTAACCCACTTCTGAACATTCACCAGATAATACTTTCATAACACAAAATGCTCTTCCCTAACAATGCAATTTATCTTTTATATCGATGTATTAACACCACAATGTTTGAATAGGGCTATGTATTTTACTTTTAATAATAAAACCATAAAATCTTCCAACATTTGTTCAAGAGACACTCTAGGGTTAACACGCTGAATGCTTTTATTTTAAACAATAAAATGGAATTTACGACCAAATTTTATAGGCTGAATGGATTTACAAAAAGTTTAACTGCTTGACTAATAAAACTACCCAACAAAGAAGTTGAGAAATCCAATAAAGTCGAAAATAAATCTCGGCATCTAATTCAACCATTCAACAGAACAACAGTTCTATGTGTGTTTTGGGAATAAAGTTTGTGTGTCAATATGTTAAATTTGTACAGACAAATATACAGCATTATGGGTTTCTAAACACTCGAAAGTTATTTCAGACACCACAGCAAACCCAGACATACAGGAATAAGTGCTACCTCATTATGCTGTCTTCCACAAATTTTAGTTTGAATTTTTTTAATTGAAATTTGCTCCCCTAAAAGGAAACAAGTAATGATCACACTATCAGGAAAGAGCTACCAGTGCTTCAAAATATAACACTAACAACTACAAAGAACTCGGCAGAGGAAAATAAATAGTGCCAAAATAAAGTAGAGTGAATGGCCCTGAGTGAATTAAAACCAATCAACTAGGTACTTCTTAGTTTCCTATTGGTCGATTTCAGACTGTCAGGATGTTCGCTGCTCTGCTACTCAGACACCCGAAGAAAAATTCTCGTCAGAAGAATATTTATCAAAAGAGCAATGTTTCATGATATAGTAGTGGCTCCTTTTAAGTGTTTGGCCACGAGCAAACTGTAGAAAAAGGTTCGAAATCATCACTACTGCTATGAAATAGCATGATGGTTTTGAACTTTTCTGTTCATTCGAAGAAAATGACATGAACATTTCGAACACCCGAAGAAAACCAAAATTCTGCCACCCTGGTAATACTCTCGTAAAAAGGATCAAGATATTTCAACTTTATAAAAAAGTGCAACACAATCATGATAAACACTGTTTTCTATTAAATCATGATTTTGCTCCAGAATTCACTAACAAGGCTTAAAATATGAATTAACAAAGTTAAAAAATTCAAAATATAACATTGAGGCCATAGTGCAGCATAAACATTTGAAATAAAACTATGTCACTATAATAAAGTGCATTGAGTGTATCTACCCTGGGTGATTTAAAAACTATCTACCACTTCTTTGTATTATTTATGGTCACCTCCTTCTACATACTCTTTTTGTCTATTCCTATCTAGTCCTCCAAGCTATTTACAAATGCAGTTAAAATAAATCGTCCATAAAAAAAAGTGTTAAAGCACGTTGCTTTCATGTGAGCTGCCGCATTTTAAGTCGCATTTTTTTCTTCTGCAACAGCTGCCACTTGAGACAGACAGGGTTACAATTGCTGGCAAGAAAAGATATGATATTTTCCTGTTTGACTCAGCCTACCCAAGTTATTACACCATTAGTTAAGTGGTGGGCATAGATAAGCGAGTAGGACTCGGGTTCGCCGGGACTCGAACCCGAGATTTTCAACCTGCGATGCCAACATGTTTAACCACTAGGCCATCGAGCTCACTTTTCTTCAAATAAAGCTTGAACGATTTCAAAAATTACTTTCTAATCATGCATGAAAAAATTTTATTAAGATGATGGAACTGTAATTTATAATTTGGGAATAATGAAAAAGATATGAAATATTATTATATTTCAATGCGAATATTCCTAATCATAATATGTTACCGGCAATACTGGTGACTTGGATATCAAAATATTCAAACATATTAGTGCTTTCTTGAATTGAATCTGAATAACAAAATTCATCCGTTTCAAAGCAGAAAAAATATATGTTGTCACGTATGAGCCATTGATGGATCAAGATGTTCAGGTACAGTGCATTCATTAGTAGTTTCATGCCCAACAAATTAAACTTGTTTATTTCACAATTTACTGAAAATGTCTGCAAATCTTGCTAAATCACCAAAATGAATATTTCAATTCCAGTGTTCTTTTTTCTTTCCACCACAGTTATTCCCAGCAGAGTGACAGAATCTAGCGTTTTCCAGGTGTCCAAAATGTCAATGTCATTTTCATCGGGTGACAAAAAAACCCAAAAACTATCAACATTGCTAGATCATAGCAGAACTGATGATTTTAAAACTTTTTAGCGAATTTTTTTAGTTTGCTATCACACGCACGCACCTTCAAATGAAGGAATACTCTTGTTTTTTTTATTGAAATTCACTCTAAGCAAGGCCGGAATCAGTTCCTAAAGGGAACCAACCAACGGCCACTTTAATAGCAAAAAGTTACTAAAAGCTGTAGTACTAGCAAATACACTCCAAACGGAGAACATCCCAAACGAAACTGAATCGTCATGGTAAAATGCAGTGAGTAGTTTCACCCCTGGGCCATGATAAAACCATCTACTACTTCTTTGCTTCACTCTAGTCACCTCTTACGACACGCAGAAAATAGGTTAGAGCTATTCTAAACCTGTACCTACAGGGCATGTGTATGGATATTTCATGTGCACTGGGGCGATTTTATTCACTTCTAATTTATGGGGATTTTGTTTGAAGGGTAATTTGTCCTGCCCTGTTTTCCTGTCAAGTTTTTTGTCCTACACTCTAAATTTGTGGAATATTAAAGTTAAGTATCGAAATAACTGAAAACCATCCAAGCTAAAATTGGCAGAATATTTTTTTCCTCACCAAACTTAGGTAAATGCAAACTTTAGAGACGATGTAACCTATTTCTATTCCCGTAATCAATATTAAAACCTATAAAAAGACAAAAAATTTTATCTCAAGGCAGATACCACTCACCAGGCTGGCTAAATTTTGTTTTCTTCATGTATCCAAAATGTTCAAATCAGGTATATTGCCCTCAAAATAGCTGTTAGAAATTTTTTTTCAGCATGTTGCTATATATGCAATGATACTTAATGCAGATGGAGTCAAACTTTGAAACAATTTGTTAAGTATTATGGACAACTAATATATCTTGCCACTAAGATATATTCCAAGTGTGTTCCATGCTTGAACGAACTAATATTCTGATATTTAGACACAGACCTCTTCAGGTAAAATAATCAACAATTCCAAAAATCTCTACATTATCAAAATATTTTAGATTCGCCTTTCTGGATACACTTATTTTTGACTTGAAACATAGTTTTACGCCCAGGACAGATACCATTATCGAACTATTCTGAATAAAAATCAATATTACCAGCCAAGTAAGTAACAACACAAACATTACAGTGTGTCCCAGAAATACAATTTATCAGTGGTAAATATTTGCATTGTCTCCCACATGCAGAATTCGAATTACTGGTAAATAACGTAAATTTGATAAATCATTGCAGTCTGGGTTTAAAGTTCTCTGTTTGCTTTACTCTTCAACAATGATAAAATTTATTAAGTTTCCACTCAAACAGAGAACAGAGTGTTGAATGTCAGGTATCTGCCATATAGACACGACATCAATTGCTCATATTTGAAAAAAAAATTTATAACATGAAATCACAAGAAATTTGACAATAAGTCGAATCATACCGTCACCGGAGTGAGTATTCAAATAAGATATTTATCCAAACCTATTCGAATCTCGAATATAAATGTGTAAATATTAATTTAGACCTTTCAACCTTTAATTCAAATAACGCTATACCAAACATAGGCCACAGTTGGACAGAACCTAAGTAAAGTCACAGCATCGGCTCATACCAGGTTGAATATAACTGATCTCCAGTCACCTGATAATTCAACTTATTAGATATGAATCGTGATTTTGGTGCACAACACACGGGAGCATAATAGTTTCAGAAAATAAATCTAATTGAGAGCAAAAGAAAATATTAATTCGATGCCTTTAAACATTGATATATATCAGTGGTTTTATATATTCATATTCCTGTTGTCCAACTGATACTTCATCAAACTACTTTAATAAAAATAAACATTGTACATAGCAGTTCTGTTGAAATATCATGATTTCCTATACAGTTACGAAGTTAAACAATTCAAACAAAAATATTAAGGACATAATGCAGCATGAACATTTTAAATATAACTAAACCACTATAATAAAGTGTAGTGAATGGTATCTGCTCTGGGTGATTCTAAAACTATCAACCACTTCTTTGTACTACTACATACTCTTTTTAGTCTATTTCCATCTAGTCTCCCAAGCTATTTACAAATTTAGTTAAAATGAAAACATCCAAAAAAAATCGGAAAGTACTTTGCTTTATATGAGCTGTTGAAAATTCTATAAATAAATCTTGAAAGATTTCAAAAATTACTTTGTATTTTATGAATGAAAGTATTTTATTATGGTGATTAAACAGTAATTTACAATTTGAAAATAACGAAAAATAACTGGTATATTATTGTATTTGAATGCGTATATCCCTTATTATAATAAGTTACCGACAATGGTGGTGACTTTGATGTCAAAATATTCGAGCACAAATATTAGTGATTTTTGAGCTTTGACATTTCAGATACCTGAAGGAAAACAATATTCTGTCACTCAGATGTAAAGTATCATTATACAGCCTCATTAGGTGCTCACAGTTCAAAATAATTTGAGAGACCAATTCCTGAATGAAACTTCTCTCATATCAGCATTGCTTGCGATATTTTTCCAACTTGCAACCCCAATTATTGATGTATAATTACCATCAATGGGCCATAGGTAAATCTTGTCCACCATTCAAGAACGAGCTACATGTAAATCGTGTCGTCAAAACACATTCTCTGCAAGAATGGGGTACAAGCAAATCATGTCACCAAAAAGCATTCTATCACTAAGATCTAGTAGTTCTATTTGCAACTAAACTGATGAATATTAAAAAAAAAATATTAAGAATAGTTTTTATCAAATGTTCGGCTTCAAGGAACTTGAACTCTAGATCTTCAAATTTTTGATGCCAACAAAATAAGCGCTAGCCATCGCTCTTAATATAAAAACATCTAATAGTGTAATTCGTCAACCAGTCTACAAGGTTTGAAACGAGATTTCAAGCATGTGCCGATGATGAACCGAGTACCTGAGCTGGAGCAAATTTAACTCTGGCCCATGACTGAAAAATACAGAATTTATAAATATATATAAGATCAAGATTTATTTATTTAAGTTGCAACTAAATACAAAATTTATATTTTCTTAAATGTGATCTGATAATTTATACTTGACAGTTTTCCAATAACTGGCTTAAAGTGCAGCAAGATCATGATTCAATCTTGTAATGTGCCAAATTACGATGATTTTGCCCAAATTAAATAAATTTATTAAGAACTATAACCAAAAATAATCCTGAAAGAACTCAACATTATTAAACTATTATGATAATATATCCCTATTCATACTGTAGCTTATAGAATATTAATAGCATGTAGGTAAGTAACAACACAAACACTACAGTAATACGTCACTGGTAAATATTTGCATTGTCTTCTATATACAGGGTTGGAAATGAATCATTGTATTCAGGGTCTAGAGTTTGTTCTTTGATTTACAGTTGGGTTGAAATTGTATCGTAGTATTGTAAAAATGTTGGGGTTAGGGTCGCCAAACATTTATTCTCGACTTGAAACATATTTTTCCTAATGTACAATGATCATAAAAATTGATTAAAAGTCAATAAGTGTGTGATTTTGAAAAGAAATAGAGGGATTTCCATCGCCCAATATAGAATACCGTTCATTGCACTCTATTATATTGTTTGAAATTCTGTTTGGGAAGTTTTTCCACTGAGAGCGCAGTTGCTGGAAATACAATTCATAGGTGCTCTTTGCAATCTTTTGCAATTCTGGCATAACTCAGATCCAATTGGTGTATTGGTGTCAGGTATGAGCCACTGATGGATCAAGATGTTCAGGTACAGCGCATCAGTGGTTTCAGGTTCAACAAAATAAAATTTACTGAAAATGTGTGCGAATCTTGTTAAATCACCAAAATGAATATTTCGATTACCTGAATTGATTTTCATCTTAAATCTAAAATTAACATCCCTGGTTGAGATTTAATTTGAAACCTTCAATTCCTCAATTGAAACTCTGCTACGCTGAACATGAGTCATAGTTGGATGTATGTAGTAAACTCACTACATTGTCGGCTCATACTAGAATATAAATGTCTTCCTGTCACCTGACTGATCCAATCAGAAATATAAAATAAATATTGAATATTTTCTGAGTGGAAAAGTCACAATAAAAAACTTTCTACGAAATTGAAATCTCTATTTAAAGTGTCATAACAACAAAACATGATGGTAGATTATTTGATTTTGATGAAAACCAGAATAGATAAAACCAGTCAAAGCAGAACTATATCAAATTTATGACATATCATCATTGACTTGCGAAGAAGGTCATCAATACGGTCATACAAGTGCAGATCATTCCTCTCAACATTCCTATAAATTTACATTCAAAAATTGCTTTCATGTTACTTTGTATTTTATCCAAAGCATCATATTTTATTGAATTTCTGTATTGCCAAATTATGGATTTACCATATATTATTAATTTCGCTCACAGCCGATGTTATCAGCTGTTATCAGGCCGTGCAGTTACTGGAAATACATTTTATAAAAGCTCTTTGCAATTCAATGTCTATTACGGTAGGTTTGCAGGTACGCTCCTGGCAATACGTCCACGCACAAGAGAAATGAAAAATATGATAAATCAAAATCTAACTATTACACCGATCACCGATTAGGAACTGGTATCTGCAATGAGAAGTCGTGGTTCGCCATATGATTAAGCTGTATTCTCGGCTTTCTTCTCCCGCAGGATAAAAAAATGATATCCTATACGTGGATTGAATTTGAATAACAAAATTTATCCCTTTCGAAGCAAAAACAATATATGTTGTTAAGTATGAGCTATTGATGGATCGAGATGATCAGGTACAGTGCATTCAGTAGTGGTTTCATGCCCAACAAATTAAACTTGTTTATTTCACAATTCACAGAAAAATATCTGCAGATCTTGTTAAATCCCACAAAATGAGTATTCCAAACGTCCATTATCCGAATCTTTCTCCCTTTGTTTCTTCTTACTATTATAGCAAGCAACTCGACGGGTCACACAGGGCCAGTGTTTTGTTTGTTCTACACTAAATTGCTAACCCCTTACCATGTATTCTGTCAAATAATAAAGTCAGAAAGTTATTTTGTACTATTGGGGTTAACAGTGTAAGTTTTCTTGCGCAACACTCCCTGAATTTTTCTCTCTCTGTTTCTTCTTACTAATACGGCCAGTAGTGTAACGGGTCAGACTACCGTGTTGTTCTACACTAATCGGCTAACCCCTTGCCATGCATTTCGGCATATAATATAGTCAGAATGCTATTTATATTGTACTGTTGGGGTCAACTGTCAGGATTTGCTTGCGCGCTTCTCGTGCCATTCTCCACCGCTAACCCTTTGTAAAGCATATTACTAATTGTGTGTATTTAGTACGTCCTTTTGTAACCTAGGGTTCGTTAACTGACGGGGGAACATGGACACTTTGATCCTGGATGATTTAATGACCAATTAATTGTGGGAGGTGGTAAATGAAAGAATTTAGTTTGTGATAAGCCATACCATTATGGTATGATCATCTGTGGTACATGTATGATAAAGTACATATTATCATAACATTAATAAGAAATGATAAATTGTAGTAGCTCTTAATCACCTGAGTGGTTTAGTTGGTTCCTTTCAAACACTGCTTCCGGTCTTGCTCTGAGCGAAGCTAAATTTGAAAAAAAGATATTTCGTTACTTAGTCGTAGGGGTGTGCATAATAGGGGGTTGACCTCTTTAATAATATCCATCATAGGCCAGTTTGAAAATACTTGGGTGAAATAGCACGAAATAGGTATTTTTTAGGATTTGACGAATTTTGGGGGAAATTGCAGGTTAAAATGCTGGAAATGGCTCAAAGTTCAGAAAGTGACCTAAATTTACTTTTACCAAAAAACTAAGGCATGATTAGGTTTTCACTACAAAATCAGTTTTAACGACATAATATTCATCATTCACTATTTATTTAATCATTTGACATAGATTTTTGGCAAAATTATAAAAAAAAATTCTGTAAAATTTTTTTAGACCCTGGCAATACAGGTTAACAGAGCGATGTCGCTCATAGTACAAACAGATTTACTATTTTTAAATTAGTTCAGCTCTAAAACAAAACGAGATGAAATGTTCAAATTTGGCATGCTTGAAGATTACTAATATTTGTGAAATTTTTAGGTTAACATGATGGCAAGACCTGCTTAGCGCCTACTTACCGATGCGTTTTGTTGTAGATATTATCCAGTGTCGTTGATATGTAATCCTTGTGTTGGGTTTGCTTCTTAGAATGAAAGTATCATCCATTATTATGCGGAGAGTCAAACTATATCAGTAGATATATATGATAATTATCTATATTCTGTGAATTAGAAACATAAAGAATCAGTGTAAGATTCATATTATCAATCAGGGTGGTTCAAGAATGTGAGCATGAAAGAACAAAAAACTCTGAAATTTACAGTAAAATCGACCAGTGTCTGTTATGAGGGGTAACGAAAAAGGTTTCAACCAAGAATTACAGTTCCTTTGTCTAAAGAAAACTATTTCAACAAAACCGAACGAAATGAAGCCGTTTTAACAGACCAGAAACTCAATTATGCAACACAATCATGATTTATGTAAAAATGAACACAGCGTACTGTGAACAAATTGGTATAATCCATGATTTTGCTGATTTTTATGTCTCGCTTTGCAAATATCACAACTCTCTGCTTAAGATATTTAAAATATTGGAAAGTTGTCTTGATTGAAATATTGTACGGGAGAATCAGAAATATTAATTTCATTCACAAAAATATATTAAAAATACAGAATAAACCAATAAATCTGATAATCAAAAGTAATTGCATATTGTTAGATTAATTTGCATAAACAACAATAAAATATAAAGAAACAGTGAATCAATCAACCCAATCAAGAAAAATATTGTTCAATCATGTTTTGCCAAGTATGGGTCATTGATAGATTGGAACGACCCATGTTTGATGAATCATAATATCTGACTGGGAATATTGTTTTGATCATAAGACGCTCAGAATGTTACAAGTAATCAAAAAAGTAGAAGATATGTAAGTATTCCTCTTGAGTAATAATTGCTTTTGCAAACAAATCGGCTATATATCTTTCAAAGTGAAACTTCACAATATTCTACAGATATGAAGGTGGAGCCTTCACACTTTTTAGTGAGATTTGCTTGAGAAGCATGGCCGAATAATATGTCTTGACCACACTAACAGGGCTTGGATATAATATTATAGAAATAGGGTAAAATGAATAAAATAATATATTGTGCAACAAAATCATGAAAATAGCAAACTCCTTTAGCTCATTCTCAGCCATTCTGACTATTGTTACATCAGAAGTGTGTCATATCGAACAAGACGTTGTATTATTGGAGATTAATTTCACTCAGTATCAGCATTATACATGCTTGTGATTTTGAAGTATTCGTTTTATTAGTCATTAGTAACATTATACCAGTGGTTAAATTTTAGGCGATTGTGTGGTGGTTTTTACCTGAAGCAAAATTTTGGTCAAGACAGGTGATTCGTGGGAAAATATAATAAAAACACAAAACAATGCAATAAATCTATCGATTTCACGATATATAAAATCAAGTATACAAAACTAATATGAGTAGGTTGAAACTTTGGAAATAAACAGGGTTATTTAAAATAGCGATCTGGGTGAACACGTTTTGTGGGGCTAGTAAATCGCCAGGGTGATAAAATCTTATTTTTCTTTGACAGTCCGAAATGTTCATTCCATGTCTTATAAGGAAAAAAATGCTTCAAAAGCAGCAATACTTCTATTTCATAGCTGAGTCATAATTTGCTAACAGACACTTAAAATATTTTTATCTCTTAGCGAAGATATATTATGAAAAATTGCCGGATTCCTTGATCTTGTTCCAATGGAACCTAACTTCTTCAGGTGCCCGAATAGCAGCTGACATTCTGCAAGTCTGCAAGCAACAGTTTGAATATTCAAGGACCAGTAATAAAAGATCACTAGTTAATTTAAATCATCCTTCACTGGATTCGAACCCAGGACGTTGGAGAAGCGTAGCTTGAAGCATATTTCTAACGCTTTACCAATTGAACTAACCGGGCACCAATAATTATCAAGACATAAAAAATTGTGCAGTAAGCAACAGAAATATTTGTCAGTTTTTGTTATGAAAAATGGTATTAAAATGTTGTAAATAAATTTTAAATTTTGTGGAATGTGAAAATTTTCTTCTTCTTCTTTCGCGAAAAAACACTCAGGGAATCGAAGACACGAAATAACTAAAAAAATAAAAGAGGGAAAAAAGCTAGAAATGTCGCGGAAAAACATTACTAGAAGAATGAGGTTCACTTTCTATGACAGTCAATGGTTTTCATTCCAAAATTCCCAACTGTATTCTTACAAATTGTTACATGTATTATCCAGTCCATTGTTCGAAAAAGCCAAATTGTGATTCTGCTATTTATTGTTACTTATAGGAATTATATATAATGGTTTCATTCTGATATTATCATGTTTCTGTTGCACAATAAGGCAAATATACCCAACGACCATAAATATCAAATTTCTCATGGGAGATATTTTGTGTTTTGCATAATATACTGTACATCAAAATTATGATATATGCTGCATGCCGGTGGTTCTTAAATCTTTTTCAAGAGCGACCCAGATATGAGTGTGGTGAACATCTCTCCACCCAGGCACTAAATATCACATATTATTCATTTGAACTTCAGATAAAAAGGATAAAATAGGATATCGTTAAACTCGTTAACATGTAATAAACAGAAACGTGCACCGGCAACGCGCAAATATTTGTAGGCATTTTTATAAAATTAAAAAAAAAAACGAATGAATAACAGACAAGTGCACAGAAAACATGCAAAAATTTCAGGCATTTTGTATATAAATATCATTTTAGGAGCAGATATGGGGGTGGGGGTATCAGCGGCCGCATTCCCGGCACCTCTGAGAGAGCCGTATTAATTGTGAATGTTAACGAATTCTCGACAGTGAGGTATCTAGCAACTCTTATATATAATGTTCCACATTTACTGTGTTCGAATCTTGGAAATTTTTAATCACCTCAGCACGGTCCATCATAAATCATTATGATCCATACTTTGAGACGCTGCTATATGCAGTGTTTTTAAATTTACCAGCATTCATGATTTTGCTGCTTAATGAGTCACAAAAACACAGAATATCCTAAAGCTAAAAATATCTTGAAAATTGATTTTTGTTGAGATTTGACGTCAGGACAGTAGTCATCTACATAGGATTTTCAATGTTGTTGATTATTATTGTATCGATCAGGTCATGTTGGATCCGGAATATTTCTTTGCAAATCATTTCACTCATCACTGCGTGTTACAATTCCCCTAGTGGTTTGTATTTAAATCCCTTTGCTTTCAATGCTTTTATTAGGCTTCCGACATGGCTCGGATCGGGATACCCATTGCTGAAATGTATTAAAATAACATGTTTTACCAACAAGTTTGTGGAATTGTCTTTAAATTTAAGTTTTGTAGATGGATTGGAATGCTGAGGTGGGGTTCATCAATGGTCCATAATTGGCAAAGTTTAATTGAAAATAAGTAGGGAAGAAAGCTGAGCATAGGATTTGGTTCTAAAGTCACAACATATCAGTTGCCTGTCGAAGTAGGGTATAGAGGTTTAGCTGCCTAATATTTATTCCGATGTGTGGATGTGGTAGGGAGGAGTCAGAAAATTTTGATTAAATATGTTTGGCCAAGCATGGTCCACTGATGGATGGTACTACAAAAGATAGGTCCAGATGTGACCAATGGTTGTCATATCTATTCTCTTCTAATTGGGAACATGAATGAATGTGATTGATCCACATTAGTGGTTCCCAACCCATGGGTCGCCCATTTTGTACATGAATCACATATTCACCAGGAGTGAAGGTGGAAAGTATCAAATTGCAATAAGTCGGTTATTGCTCGCTGAAAGTGCGGAAAATTTTTTTGAAATGTTTTTCTTTATTGCGAAAATTTACTATTTTTGGAAGGAAAAATTGAGTCCTAAGTGAATTCTATGAAAAGTAACTGGAAAAATATTGCGCGCCCGAGGATCGCTAATAAATTTTGAAATATTATGTACCGTAATAATATAACAGTGAATATGCTCGGGTCGCAAGATATTGTATGTCATTTTTGTTCTAAAAAATTGGGTCCCTAATAAAAAAAGTTAGGAACCAATGATCTACACTAAGCCAAGTTCACCAGAATATTGGTTGATTCCATAAAATCTAATAATGACCTTGCACAATAAGGCCAGACCGATATATATTGGCGTTGGTATCGACTTTGGCTGATCTATCGGTATTGACAATTTTTGCAGACAATTATCGACAAATTCTCATAGCATATTTCGAACTGACAAAGAATGGCAGGCACTACAACAAAACCTTGGTTCTTATCTTCTCAATAAGAAAATTTATGAAACACAGATGGACGACGGCCGATGACTCAATTTATCATCGGTCCATACTTGACGAAACAAGATTCGTTCCAATTTGACTGTGCTTTTTTCATTTCACCACAATTTCTTTTTTAATAAATTGTATTCCATTTTTTTTGTTAAATCATGACTTTCGTTTATGCAATGCTATTATACCAAACCAAAGACGTTGAAATCTGACTGATATATGCATTCAGTACTAACTATAATTTGCATGCGCCGATATTTGATTGACATCATCTGCACGATTGCCAATAATTAATATCGATCGGTCTCTATTACAAAACATAATTTACTGTCCTTTTTGTTGCAATTGCATGGGTGGATTAATTACTCTGTGATCAATCTGAAGCATAATCATGAGTTTGAAATTCACTTCAAGCAAGGCCGGAAGAATTAACTAAATAACCAACCAACTAACAACCACTTACATAGCAACGTGCTACTACAACATGCAGCACCAGCAACTGCACTTATAAGTGGAAAACATTCCATACAGAACTAAACCAATATAGTAGAGTACAGTGAGTGGTATCTGCCCTGGGCAATTATAAGAAATCTACAACTTCTTCGTTTCCTTCAGAGTAAAATTAATTATCAGGTAAAAACTACTCACTTCTCAGTGCCCCCTCCTTTATTTGTTTTACAGGGAAAATTGTCATCCCGTATGATCCGACCTCGACCAGTGCTGACTGCTTGAATCTTGTAAAGTGATCCTGCATTGAATGCTTGTCTGAGCAAGTCATAGCAAAACCATCCTTTACCAGTGTTTGGCAAATATTCAGTGAATTCCTGGGCTTCTTATGAAACACCCTGGAAGAAATATTTTTATAAAAGATTAAACAACGATTCACAGGAGCAAACCAATGGTTTAATATTCTATGGAATCAGCCTCGTCATTTTTCGTCTGCATCGACATAAATATCGTGAACCAAGGAAATGTAACAATAATTTTCTCAAGCACGAGCCATACGTGGGCTGCACATTAGCAGTGCAATCTATTAGTTTCTCACACTTGATAGCAGAGTGACGGAATCTTGTTTATCTTTCGGGAGTACGAAATGTTCATGTCATTTTCTTCGGATGAACAAAAAATATCAAAATCATCAACACTGCTATTTCATAGCATCATTGATGATTTTGAACTGTTTTCTACAGTTTGGTTGCTACCAGACACTCAAAAATATACATTCCTATCGTCCAAGGTGGCCGAATCTTGGTTTTATCCAGGTGTCTGAGACATTTATGTAATATTTTTTAGGTGATCAAAAGACCTTCAAAACTATAACCATTGTTGGCGCGATGGCCAAGTGGTTAAACATGTTGGCATCGCAGGTTGAAGATCTCGGGTTCGAGTCGCGGCGAGTCCGGCTCGCTTATCCATGCCACCACTCAACCCAGGGTGTAATACCTTGGGTCAGTTAAACCAAACAGGAAAAGATCATATCTTTCCAGTAATTGTAACCCTGTCCGTCCATAAGTGTTACAGGGCCTTGGTCGGGGTGATGCACTCAAAGAAGCGGCTACAAAAATAAAAAAAAAACACTATTTCACAGCAGCATCGATGATTTTGAACTGTTCAATTATCATGGTATAAAGCCCATTTGATGAATATTTTTCCGATGAAAACCATTTTCTTCGGGTGTCTGAAGAGCAGAGTAGCTGGTATTCTTCCAGTCTGTTATCGTCTAGCAAAAAGTATACTCTGAAACAATGCTCATTCATTAAAATTTATTCTGATCAAACCCTTTTTTCTTCGAGTGTCTGAGTAGCAAAATAGCTGTTATTTTGCCAATCTGCTGGACAGCACATGAATTTCAGATTAGCAAAATATTTTTCATGAATTTAAAAAATACAAAATATTCTGGATCCACAATTCACATGTGATCTTGAACATTTACCCTTTCTATACGGAAAATTTTTGTGAACATATAATGTCAGTGTATATTTCAAATCCATTTTGTCTGTTAATGTGCAACTTATAAGCAGTGGTGCATCCAGGGGTCCAAAATCTGTCGCAAATTCGAACCACTCATTTTTGGAGTAGTGGGATTTCCGTTTACCACCTCAAACACTTGCCATAGACCGTTCTAATCTTCTTTCATTTAAAAAAAAAAATTGGGACCCCCGCCCTTTTAAAAATTTCTCACTGTTTATACGATTTTTCTTATTCTGAAAGTAGAGTGAAATAGATAAAAAATTTCACTTGAATATGGATTCCATCTGAGAAAAACTGATGAAAAATACCTAAGAAAATAATTTTGTCAAGCCAGTGCAGTGCAAGATCTGCAGTCAAGACCTAAGCAGTGCAATCTATCACTTGCCTGTACCCACTGGCGTCACTTTATACGAGACGGGTAGGCGCAGAGTAGGCGAACTATGCCTGGCCTAGCCTGAAATATCTCCAGAAAAAATTTTAAAACAATGACACTGCGCTTCGGCGCGTAATATAAAATTGCATAATATTTTGATGAACCTCGGGATCAAAATCGGGAATAGAATGTTTCAATGCTTGTTTACAATAATGGTGCAATCGTTTGCCTTCGTAGCGAGTGATCGCATTAGCACCTCACATGATATACTTTTTGTCAGCATTACATGTCAGTGCTTTTTTTTAATTTTATATAAATAAACATCAGCAAACTAAATGAAAATGGAAATATTTTAAATGTGGCCTCCCTATTCGTAGCTTCACTCGTCTTTGCTGGATTAATGAAATGTTCAAGTGAAAGCATGTACTCAGGAATGTAGCCACGCCGATCGGGTATGACTGCGATGGCCATTCTCCGACCGGCACTCGGCGCAAAAATTGTTTATTATGTTGGACTCCGACGGGTCAAAACACGCGATAAACAAACCATTTAATGCGTATAAGCTGGCCTGTGTTCAGTCTGTCAAGAATTACTACCATGAAGACATTTGTAATGACCCAACCTTACATCATGCGTGACCAATTACCAGAATAATGGAAACAAACCATACTTGCATAAATACAATTATTTCATTCAATGCAAAGAACACGTCGCTACATTTTAATCAACTGATAGTGACCAAGTGTTGGCATTTAATTGAATAATCCCAGCACAGTCAGCCGCTAATTCATATCTGTTTAGGGCGCAAGTAATTCTATAATTTTTAAGGTACTATTTCGATCGTAATATGCAAGGAACGAGCAAAATCGTGCAACTTTTCCGGTAAAAGTTGAGACAGTTTCGACACTTTTGGTTGGAATAATCAACGGGCGATAGATTGATAGCAAGTTTGTAAACAGTAATAAATTCTACGATATAGTTTCAACATTCGACGACTTCGTAGAAGATACGTCTTTTTAATATAATAAATTGTGTATATGCAAGAAAGATTATGACGGATTTTATTTTTCTTAAAAATATTGAATTCAAAATATCACTTTTATGCTCCACGAGATAATAATAAGTTGCCATGTGTGTACTCCTCTGCATAAATTTGACATATACATCGGAGGCGTGAAAATGACAATGCCCAAACGTCATATTTATTTCTAGACGAATCGTTTCACACAAAGTACTGAATACGTATATATGTAATTCAATAGACCATATATTAGTGAAATTTTATCCTACTATTTCATTAGTTTTTTGAGTAACTTAGTATTGTAATAGTTAAATATATGCAAATCAGAAAACAAATTATGGCATGCTATTGAAATAATTCCCTCTCTTGTGAAAGTGAACTCGTACCTATGAAAATATGAACAGCAGAATCAGGGATGTATCTAGAAAATTATGAGTACCACTGCCGGGTATTTTTTCAAATGTAATGGTGATAAAATCACACGTTTAGACAAATCAATATATAATTTTATCTGAACTTCCATGTTTATCTTAAAATTAAATCCACTCACTTTGGTCAACTACATGCCCATGCTTGGTTATAAGTTAAATTTTCTTAATATGGTTGCTAGATTCACCAGCACTGGTTTAGCTCATTTTTTGTCTATTGAATTAGATGTAGTAAACGTATTTAGTACTTTTTGCAAAGCAATTTGTCTAGGAAACAATATAACCATTGTGCATTATCATTATCACATATCCGATGTATGTGTCAAATTCAGACCGAGAAGAGAACGCACCACAACGGATTATCATCTAATGGAGAATGAAAGTGATATTTTCTAATACTCTCTATTTTAAAGAAAAATAAAATCTGTTCTTACATAATATACGCATTTTAATAATACTATGAATTTGTCGATTGTTAAAACTAAAATTGTGAAATTCATGATTGTTGATAACTATTCCTATAACTCAATGACCTGGTGGTTAAACATGTTGGCATCGCAGATTGAAGATCTCGGGTTCGAGTCCCGACGCATCCGGCTCGTTAATCCGTGTCCACCACTCAACCCAGGGTGTAATAACTTGGGTAGAATAAGCCGAACAGAAAAGGATCATATCTTTCCAGCAATTATAACTAGGTTCGTCTATAAGTGGCTTCTGAGACAGGGCCTTGGGCAAAATTCCAATTGAAGGTAGCAAATCGTCACAACTTTTATCGGGAAAGTGATGTGATTTTGTTCGTTTGATTGTTTAATACGAGCGAAATAGTACCTCAAGAATTACAAGAATTATGCCTGTTCCTGTCAGCACATAAAATAGGAATCCCCCTCCCATATATCCATATTATATGCAATCTCCATGTAAAAAAAACAAAGCAAAATCAAAAATATACTTGAAATTACAACTCTATCTAAATTTAGCAAATTTGTCCCTTCGGCGCAATATATATCTCGCTGTTTTTGAGTAAAATGGACATGAAATTTAATCACTTCACCGAGTAAATATTTTTTTCCTTAAATAGATCTTTGCCACTTAAGTGTCCGCTATTTGGTTCCTTTCAGATGCTGCGTCCGTCCTTGATGTGAGCGTATTTCAATATAAAAAAAGAAATGATGTTTACTGCCAACCTTTCGATACGAACAAACTTCTTCAAGACAGAAGTGAACAAGAGTAAAATAACAGTCAATATAGCAATGTTTAACTTTTAATAATAATTCTATTTAACTTTTGATAAAATATTGCTATATTAACTGTTATTTTACTTCTGTTCACCTCTTCTCTGAAGTTATGTTCTCTTCTCTGTTTGTTCGTATCGAAACGTCGGCAATATACATCGTTTGCTTTCCACTGATTGTGCTTATTTCAACCTCTAACGTGAATATACCTGGTGGCAAAAACTATCTTTTTCGAAAAGAATATGCTAAAAATGTCAGGTTGATAATCCTGGCTTCGAGTCCAGGCGAGTCCGGCTTGTCAAATCATGCCTACCACTCAACCCCGGGCGTAATAACTTGAGTAGGCTAAGCCAAATCATATTTTTCCAACAACTCTTTAACCTTACAGGGCCTTGGTCAGGGTAATGCACAACAAGAGTAGCTATAAGAAAGAAAAAAATATGATCACTATTTCATTTATCTCTTTATATATTTTTTTGACCCCAAATTTCATATCCATGATCTACCAGTGTCTCACTTGTACATTCCATCCTAATTATGAGCAAATATTGAAATACTCTGATTGCTTCAGAAACTAACGAACACACACGAACGTACAATACAATTATATACACTTTTGCGTTCTATTCATTATTGTATTCTCCTCTATTCAAACAAAACAATCCAACAATTTCAAATAATTTGATAACTCACCATCAGACTTCCAGCAGGAAATGAGTAGGTGATGTCACGAGTCCCCCACGACACAGCATATGACATCTTCCCATCAGATGGTTGTTTGTTGATGATTCTCGCACTAGGTTGGGTTGACGCCTGCTGGGCTGAAAAGGTGAAACAAAAACTAAGATGATAATGAACATAAGACACAGATGTTAATGTTGTGAGTAATCAAGACAGTTGCACAATTAGGACTTTTAGTCAGAAATACTGTATAGTCTTGAATCGCAAAAAAATATTGCAATAACCTGTAAATTTGTTTAGTTATTTTTTCAGTTCAAAAAGACATATTTTGAGCAATTTAATAAATTCCGCCAGGTAATCATATTTTTTTTTGGGTGACCTAAAAGCTTTAAAACCATCAACACAGCTATTTCATAGCACTGTTGATGATTTTGTAACTTTTTGCAGTTTGGTTGCTACTGGACATTAAAAAACGCATCTTTATTTTTCTACAAAAGCTACATCATGAAATATTGCCCATTTGCTAAATTATCTTCTGATAGAATCCATTTTCTTCAGGTGTCTGAGTAGCCGAACAGCTGACATTCTGCCAATATAGTAGAAATTTCAAAATGAATTTTTTTTTGTATCGATTTTGTAGTAATTTGAGTTTGAATCATAGTTTTTTTATCCATAAATCCATAAGCACATTTTTTGAGAACCATTCTTTTGGCTGGATCACCCTGACCAAGGTCCTGTACTAGCTGCCACTTTAAACGGACTGGTTTAGGGTTGTTGGGAAGATATGATATTACCAGTTCGCGTAGCCTACCAACGTCATCACCTGGGATCAACTTGGTGGTCATGGATTAACAAGTCGGTCTCATCAAGATTTTCAACATGTGATCCCAACATGATAACCTCTAGGCCAGGCTTTCATTTTTTGTTCGTTTTCATTCGGGGCAAATATGGATTTCGTTACTCGAGGATGTTATATTTTTGATTTTTGCAATATATGACTATTTATTTAAGAAATCCACACTATTTTGTATAAACGTTGTTCTTAATATTCGTAACTTAATTATAAGTTCAGTTCATCGGCGGTCGACAAGAATATTTTCAAACAAAGTATCAAAGTATAACGGAAAGATATAATCACATTTCTAATTTGCAAATACTCATTGATCGAAATTTGTTATTCTTGTGAGTATTTCGAAGTTTTATGCTATTTGCCCTATTTCCAAACAAGAAGCCTAAACTTCACAATGAAGATATGAATTCTTGGAAAAAAAATGTCATGACTCAGCAAATGAAAGACATAACAATGCACAACTCATCCAATTCACCTCAACAGTTCTTTCTGCAGTCATACATTTGAGTGGAATCCCATGAACATGGCACTGTATGGAAAACCACTTATAGACAGATTTAGTGTTATTGGGAAGTTGGGACCTTTCTGGTTTGGTCGAGCCTAATCAAGTTATTAAACCGTTGATTGATTGGTGAGCATAGATTTATAAGTCGGACTTGCCAGGATTCAAACCTGAGATATTCAACCTACAACCCACTGCCCTGCCCTGATAGTTACAAATAGTAGTAAAAAGTAAAACAATTTGTCTTGAATAAAATTCAATCTTAAGAAGCTAAAATGATTTAGCTCAAAGAGCAGTGGCAATAGGAGTGCATTACATCCAATAATTTTTCTTTCCGTGTCAAGAATGGTAACGCACTGAGGCGCACAAAAGAATTTTCGCCTTTTTTATGTAATTTTAAGGTCAAAAACGTTCACAAATGACTCGCCGAAGGTGGGCAAACAATTTACCTATTATAAAGAAATTTTGAAAGAATGTCCAAAATCATAGGGCAGGGGCTATCCTGCCTGGTTCCATCACCAGTGTTCAGTTGAGAGCTTTGTTATGTCCTCACACACAGACTAGATCCACCCCAAGTACGTTTTCTGTTTAAAACACTAATTTTCAATTCATCACTTTTGACAATTAATTGCTGATAACTACAAATATTTAAAGGTAAAATTGGGGAAACATGCAGCCATCCAATATGACTATACCTCCGAAACTTCCCCCCACTGCCCCCAGTTCTTGTGGTCTGTCTGACTCTGGATCATTCTGAACAATGTTGTTTAAAGAAGTCCCAGTGTTTGCTTTGGTAACTGATTGTTGAGTGTTCAGCTGAAGAGTCAATTGTTCTGCCAAAGTATTTTTTCTCTCAGCATAAGAGAATATTGCATCTATCAGAATATCGTAACATTTACGTGACTCTTTGACCAAAGTTTCTGAACGCACAGTTTCTTTGAGAAATTGTAGTGGTAACTTCTCTAGATTGATTAGACCAAATAACTCTGGAAAAATCTTTTTCCTTGTTTGAACATCATGTTTAACCCATCTAAGAGCTCCGAGCCATTTTACAGCTTCAGAAGTATATTTAGTGTTTGGAGATTTGAGAAGCATTACGATGTCATCGTTGCTGACATCACAAAACTCAATTTTCTCGATAATTTGTTCAAAGTTTGCCTCCAAGAATCGATTTATCACATCTTTTACTGCAGTTGAATCCGCAATTGTAGGACATTTAGCCAGATTCTTCAGGATAAAGCAGTTGTCAATCTCAAGATTCCTCTCGAGATTTTTGACATTCGAGAATAATGCAACGATCACTGTTTTCTTCACATCATCATTCGCTTTCACCAAAGTATCAACTACTACAGTTTCCAGAAGAAATTTGAATGGAAATTTCTTTACATCGATGGCTTGAACAAGATTAGATAAATGTTTCTCATTCCCTTCTCCCCTTGTCCAAGTTCTGACAGCATTCCATGATATTTGATAACCAGCATTTGAAGCTTTTATGTACCGCACGAGATCTGATTTGTTGATGAACGGAAACATCTCGGAAGAAATCATAGATTTGAAATCGGCGATCACGATCCGTTCCGCTTTTTCTTCCAAATCGGGATGATCAAACAATTGAGCCAAGTTGATCACAGAGAGACAATTTGTTGGAGAGAGGATGCTTTGCAAGTATTGGAAGCAAAGATTTGTCAAAACAACCATTTGTAACAGGTTGGATGCCTTTAGGATATGTTGAACGTTTTCTATTTTCAAATCTGCCTCTCCTTTATACATGAACTCCATGCATTGTGTGATTCCATCCATATCAACATCCTTCATATCAATGAAACCGTCTTGAACTTCCTTCATGTTGCTTGAAAACATGGATTCAAAGTATTCTGAGGAGGCCGCCAGAACATTGCGATGCACAGGGAATGATTTGTTGCCAACTTTGACAGTGAAATCACAAAGAAATTTGTTTCCTCTCAACCTATTGAGTGATGACATAAGAACATCAGATTGCGTTGATCTCGCTTGTTTAACAAAATCCATGACTTGATAACTGAACCTCAACTACTCAACAATTTTACTAAAAAACTAAAATATTTTCTGCGCAAAAGGAAAAAAATTTGGTAAAGCCACCACTAGTAGTTTACCAAGTAAAATATTCCCAATTCTTTTTATTGAAATAGCATTTTGACAAGTATGGACCATATATAACCAACACTATGGTTGCGTGGTCAATCTGGGGCTCATGCTTAAACTTTTATGGAAATATATATCCGATTTGACTACATTCAGTGATTTATAGTGAAAGATTCTGTCATGGTTCAATCTTCTAAAAAAAATCCTATCATTAGGCAGCATAATCATGATTGTCATAAAATTTCACTGAGCTGCCTCCAGAAAATTTTTGAAATATTTCCTATGTGTTATAATAATAGACTAAAAGGAAGCATAGAAGTGGTAGATGGTTCTATTTCGATGGATAAAGGCTTCAAAACTGCCATTTCACCTTCTTCTATAGTATGATTGCAACTGGACACTCAAAAAAACAATTATTCTTCTAGCAACAGATATGTAATAAAATATTGCATATTTGCTATATTGATTTCCGATTAAACCCTTCATCCTCGGTGTTCGAATAGTCGTAGGAGTCTTAATCCTCGGTGTTCGATTAGTCGTCGGATTCTGAGTAGCAAAGTTTCTGAAATTCTGCCATCGCCCTGGCAAGAGTTCACCAACTGTATCTATCAATTATGCCTATGAAATTCGACACATGCCAGTGTAATGTGGTAGTCCAGTAACTGACAGTAGATAAAGCATGATTCTGCTGCATTTGATTCAAAAGTATAAATGATACTTGAATGCTGCATCCTATCACTCCATACTAAATCAAACAGCGGCAATATTTCCGAACTCTAATACAAACTACATAATGGTAAAGCTTTCTTAACCTCAACTACTCAACACCAACAATCAAGAACAATTTCTGCAACTGAAGCTACAATAGGACACTGATATCCCATGAAATTGGTTGGAAGTAACAGACATAAAGATACAGTGTTGCATTCTGGGAAGGTGTTCCAAGAGATCACATATAATAAAAAATCTTAAATTCATTTTCTAAATTTGTATTCACTTTAAGCATTAACTAAATGGCAAAGGTCTACCTACAATGTTGAAATCAGCAACTGCACCACAAGTGCAAACACTATTGTATAGTTTAATGAGTGGTATCTGCCCTGGGCAATAATAAAATTATCTACAACTTCTTCATGTCTCTTACAGCATGCAATAAATAATAAAATGTTCAGCAGTGCTTGTAGTGAACATTGTAATAGATCATAAAGTAATATTCATCATTATTCTATTCTACTTCATCCGACCAGCAAAATTTGTTACTCAGAGGCACAAAGAAAATGTCCCCTCAGGAATAAATAAAACATTCAAACGTAATATTTCAATATATTCTTATTTATAAAGTCTCCTTTTACATTTCTTACAGATCGAAATGATTCGCAGAATAATTATCGAACTGATAGAACTTTTATGACTTATAACACAAAATACTTCCCTTATATCAGCATTGCTTGCGATATCTTTCTAATTTGCTTCTCAATACATAAGTGTTTTAATCCAAAGTAGAATCAACTATTATTGGTAGAAACATCATATATTTATATTCTGTGATTTGATAACAAAATAGATTGATAAATGGAATAGTTATGAATATGGGAGGGTGGATACAATATTAATAGTTGCAATAAAGCATATTCAATATAAAAACCGTAATAAGAATTGGATTATAAACAATAATAACATAAAACTAGTAGATATTCTCAAAAATTGAGAAATCGAAATTGCTCAAATAAATTTTATTCCATCTTCGGTTCTTGAAATGTAAATCGCAAACATTTGCATCAAGAATTTGTGTTTTACTTGTAAATACAGTTCACCAAATTTGAACATTTTTATTTCGGGATCAAATTGATCAATGAATGTTTCCAAATTGAATTAAAAAATACTGCGATATAATAGCCTAGAAAGACAAACCCTATTCATACTGTAGCTTATGGAATATTATTAGCAAGTAAGTAAGAACACAAACACTACAGAGTGTCCCAACAATATGCCACTGTCTCCTATACACAGGGTTCGAATATAATCATTATAGTCAGGGTCTAAAGTTTGTTTTTTTGATTGACGGTTGAAATTGTATTGCAGTATTGTAAATATGTTGGGGTTAGGGTCGCCACTTCTATGCACATTTATTGGAAATTGGAACCCAATTCGATCCTGAAATCACATAACAATATTCGATAAATGTTCAATTTTGAAAATGGTTAGATGGTGATTTTGAAAAGCAGTAGGGGGTTTTACATCGCCCAGCACAGATACCACTCACTGCAATTTATTATAGTGGTTCATTTTTATTTGATATGTTTTCCTCTTAGAGTGCAGTTGCTGGAAATGCATTTCATGGTAGCTTTTCGCAATTCAGTCGATATAAGTTTCGTCGATGCTTCTGGCATTACTTGGAGCGAAAAAAATATTTCATACTTTTCCATGGAATATGTGAATATGAATATGTGTTTTCAAGTATGAGCCATTGATGGATCAAGCTGTTCAGTGCATCTGTGGTTCCATGCCAGACAAAATAACATTTTTTGATTTCACAATTTACTGAAATATGTCTGTGAATCGTACTGAATCAGCAAAATGAATATTCCAAATATCAGAATCTATTTGAATCTTAAATCCGAAATTGGCATACCCAGTTGAGATTAAATTTCAACCTTTTAATCCCTCAATTTAACTTCGCTATGTCAAACATAGGCCACAGTTGGACTGAGCATGGGAAAGGTTACTACATCAGCGGCTCATACTTCAAATCTCATTGTAATCTTCTACTTTTATGAAGTGTGGGTCACACATGTCAGAAGACCATAATAAATACCGTTAGTAGTACTACTGATGTTTGTTTATAGGGGGGGTGTATGCAATATTGATAAAATCATTAACTGTATCACGAATTCTTGATGATTAAAATTTCAGAGGAAGATTGAAAAAAGCGCTGGCATTGCAGGTTAAAGATCTCGGATTCAAGCCCCGAAGATTCCAGCTCGTTAAGATTCCAGCCCGTTAATCCATGTCCACCACCTAACCCAGGCTGTAATAACTTGGGTAGGCTAAGCTGAAGTGGAAATCAATCAATCAATATTTTATTTCGTCGTTTGTTAATTAATACAACACAAAAAAATAATGTATATGAATAAAAGTGGAACGGAATTGGGACTGGTGGCTGGAAAAAACATTTCCCAAAGATCATATTTTTCCAGCAATTCGAACCATGACTGTGTGTGAGTGGCCGCTAATATAGGGCCTTGATCAGAGTGATCCACTTCAAGAACCGATTATATATATAAAAAGGTATAAATGAAAATAAACAAGATATTAATCTCAGACACGAAGCCGCCAATAAGATTTGTTTATACTAAAAAAACTCACATGCACCAAGTATAAGTTGAATGAAAAGTCGTCCATATCGATTTTATCGAGAAATCAAGTGCATTTCAATAAAAGGTCTTCTTTTTTTCGACATCTTTTTAGGGAAAGAATGAGGGCCATTATCTTATGGTATTTAGACATCAGAAAAACAGATATCTGGGGAATTTTTGCCATTGATATAGAATTTTGAAAACGGAAAGCTCTTTAAAAATATTTGTTCGTTTTAGTTTCCCATTTGGAGTTTGACCTCCAGAGATCTGGGGATTGATCTTAAAATTCATTTTCTGTTATAAAGTAGTATGATCAGGGTGCTACAAAGTTGGTCAATGTACGGGCGCCCTGTAGTTATGGACTTCAGAATAGACCCAACGTATTTCCTGCGTGTCGTGAGAGGCAACTATAAGGAAGCAAAGAAGTGGTGTTACCATCGCCCAAGGCAGATATCCCTCACTGCACTTGCAATGATGGTTCAGTTCTGTTTGGGATGTTTTCCACTTAGAGAGCAGTTGACAAAAAAACATTTCATGGGAACTGAACTATTTAATAACAATTTAGTATCTATTAGTTTTGGTGCTGGAATTACTTGAATGAATTTGAATAACAAAAATCCTTCCTTTCCCATCAGGAAAAGTGTATGTTGTCAAGTATGGATCGAGCTGTTCAGGCACAGTGCATCAGTGATTTCATGTTCAACAAATTTTTTATTACCGGTAATTGGTCAATTTTTTTTTGTTTGACAATTTGGTGAAAATTGAAATCTGTTATCAAATCATACTAAATCATTAAAATAAATATTTGACCATATCACAACATTTCACCAAATTTGAACATTTTCACTTCGTGATAGAATTGAACAATTTTTCTGTGAAGAATCAAATTTATAAATACCAGAGAATTGATGTGTTGAATATCTGCCATCTAGTCCATCAATTGCTCATATTTGGTAAAAAAAAATTTAAACTTTGCCTTTTTTAATTTCAACAATTAAAATTAGCAGTTTTTTACACTCAGCTTCATGTCCAACAAGAATAAATTATGTCAGGTTTTATATATGTTGTATACAATGGAAGATTTGAAAAAAATTCAAAACATTTCCGTGATCAAATCATGACATGAATTTTCAACTACGGTAGCTTTTTTATTCTATATCATGTTTTAATCGAATTGAAACAGTTTAAACATTTCATCAGAGACGGGAAAAAAATTTCAAAACTGAGATTTCAGGACGGGCAACTGGCTAAATATTGAAAACAACCACTGGTTTATAATCTCACATAAAGAATTTGGAGATTTCCTAAGCTTCAAAGCCTTGAATGGTCATTATGGTCATGAGTAGTTTGGCATCTTGCCGCTTTTCGAAATACGATAAATATTGTAAACGTCATAATTTTTTTCGAGTTAATTTATATCAACTGATGACAAAATTATTTATAATATTAATATATTATATTGTATAATATTATCAGACACTACAGTAATACACTTTGCCACTGGTAAATATTTGCATTGTCTCCTATACAGGGTGGCATAATCTTTTTTTCTTCCGTGCGACTGATTGTCAGGTAAATATTTGCATCCTCTCTTATATACCGTGCCATTAGAACTGATGTATTGCCAAGTATGGGCAACAGTTACACCAAACCTCAGTAGGGTCGTAATATCATCAGCCCATAGAAGATAAAATAAATTTTGCCAGTCACATGACCTGCCTGCCCGCCTTTGATATAATAATTAGTAAAAATCAATGGTAATTTTAACCAAAAATAATATCTAAGTAATTTTGAAAAATATCCAGCCGTTTTATTCAATTGTAAAAATTCGGAAATTTATCCACAGACTGGTAGAATAATGGGCATTATACGGCACATCTAAAGAAAAAACACCAGGAAATAAGAGTTCCTATTAGAAGAAAAAATAATATAGAGTTACGGTAAATCAAAAAAATAATAAAAATAGACATTTATAGTAATTTGTGCTAAAATTAGGTTTTCAAATAGCAATGCCAATTAATGATGGTAAAGGTTCAAAGATTCCTGAGACTATTATTGAAATCATATCTGAAAATAATTGGCCCTTTTCATCTAAACTTTGTTTACAGACTGGCATAACATGTCAAAGTGACAGAATGCCAGCTACTCTGACCTCCGAAGAAAAAAGACTGCTTTCAGAATGTTTCAACAAATAAACGATATTGCTGTATTTTGCCCATTTTTAGCAAAGTCATGATTTATGTCAAATTTTACGACATTCCGCATCATGATTTTGATACAGATTAAATGAATTAACGGAATGACAGTACAATCAACTATAGAGTTTCTATTAATGTTATCACTTACAGACTGGCACAAGGTCTGCTACTCAACACACAAAGCAAACCGATTACATTTGAAGAAATGGTCAGTATTACAGTATTACATGAAAGAAAAAATGTCTAGTTGAACTAAGCTGTAGATAAATGTTCAAAAACCGGCAATACTGCTATGAAATTACGGTGTTGATTGTTGTGAAGAAATTGCCATAAACATTTTGTTCAACCAAAGAAAAACTAGATTCTGTTACCCGGGTATGGAATATTTATGCTTTAGATGTTGTTACTGGTTTTCAGTTTTATATCGGTCCTCGCTAGTTGGTCCTATTATGCACTGCTCTAACCCCAATTCTGATAAATTTTAAGTAAAAAAACATGATTTTATTGCTAAAACATCCAGAAATTTTACCGATTTAAAATATTGCGAGTATCTCTTTTACCTGTTTATTTTTAAACCCTATTAGACTTCTACTATTTTCAATCACAGCTTTCCTGATATTTTGTTCGAAGCGACTTCGTAATGCCGCATTGTTGATATTGTCGAAGCTTGATCAGGTGTCGTTGGTGTAATCCATTTTGTTGTGCTTGTATGTACAAAATTATCATCCATTATTACACAGAAAGTCAAACTATATCAGTAGATATATATGATAAATATCTTACATTCTGGGAATTAGAAAATGAAAAATTGGTTTAATAATAATAATATTATTTTATAAATATAGGATTAATATTATACTGCAGGGTGTTCCAGGATTAATATTATACTGCAGACTGCGAGTACATATCATGATTTTGCCACTTTATTTATGACACAACCACAATATTGGAAAATTTATCGATTCCCTATCTCCACAGTCTTGGATGAAATATTGTATGAAAAAGTCTATAATATTCGATTCAATCACAAAAATATATGAAAATGCAGAGTAAAACAAGAAATCTAATAATCAAAAATTCTTGCATATAAGTTGCATGGCCAATAACAAAATATAGATATTTCGAATTAGAAGAAGCTCAGAATGTTATGAGTAATCAAAAATGTGATACATAGATGAGTGTTCCTCTTAAACAAAATATTGCTTATTGCAAACAAACTATGAATAAACATTAAATCTTATCATACAATCTGCAGGAATTATACCAGGAAAATTCTAAAGTTGAACCCTATAGGGCTCGAATTAAAGCAAAATTTGGGCTTTAAAATTGTTTTTAACAAATGTATACAGGGATTCGGACTTTAACATTCCATATATATATATCAGGATTATAATACAATATAGAAGGTAAACAGAGCAGATTATTATCACAAGTTGAAGTTGGACAACCAATACTAAAATTTGATCATTCAAGAAAAATAGTATTCATACAAGATAGAATAGAACATGATATATGAGAAGTGGATTATCAGTAGGACTATGAAGAATTGTATAAAGTATTGACTGATAAGAATTTATTGCACTCGACAAAATATAGTAAATCACAACAAAACTAATACAAATGAAAAAAATGGTGGGAAATGTATCAAATCATATTTAATGATTTGTTCATGTAAATTAAAAAATCTGAGAAATTTATGGATTTGAATACTGTGATTGAGAGCAACTGTAACTAGAAGAAAAAAATGACGTAATGATATCAGAGTTTAATAATATTATACCACACATTTTGAATAAACTCGAAATAATAATACAATAATAATTAACTTCTTGATTCAGTAAGTCTGGTGATTCCACGAAATTTATATATTTTCTTTTACAGCCACTTCGTGGAGTGAATCACCCTATTTAATAAGAATTTTTAAAGTTTTCCTACACAATAAGGTAAATATACCCAACGATTTTGAATATGAAATTTTATATTGGAGATAATTACTATAACGATATCATGTACCCAAACCATGATCCATGATATATACATATACTAAATTTAACTATTTTTTTATATTGACTGTTTTTATCAATTTGACAATCTACTCTACTGCAGAAATCATGGAAATTCATATTTTTTCTGAGATTGAGAGTTAAATAAGTTGTCGTCCACACAAGATGATTCTTTCATTAGCAGAAGATCGATTAATCGCATATCGCCAATTGACCTTAAGGTGAAAAGGAGAAAATTATGATAAATGGAATGAAAAGTAACGGCAAACCGGGAATCTTTGATAAAACAGATATTCAAGCTCAATATTAGTGATTTCGTTTTTCTGAAGTAAAAGTATTTTCAATTTGCCCACCTGGACATATTTTACAACTTATATTTTAATTCACCACATTCCAGTCTCATAAAGCTACATAATATAGCCTAACGTTAGGAGTCATACCAGTATGAAAATAATGCTCTCATTAGTGGTATAAAAATCTTGCGCACCAAGGGCGCACAAAAATTTTTCGACCTTTTTATCAAAAAAGACACCATTTTGGGGGGCAAACACTATAAGACTCTATGATAATAATAAATCGCTTCAATAAATCATGTCTCATCTTCAATTCAAAAAAATCAAAATCGCTGATATTAACTAAATTTTTTGGTTTTACTTGTAAATACAGTTCAACAAATTTAGACATTTTCACCTCAGGATCAGATGTACAAATACTGAAATAAAATAGACCAACAAAGACATACATTCATTTTTTAAAAATATAATTTTTTTGATTCTGTAGACTTCCGGCTGGAAAGTTGAATTCAAATATTTATAGAGAGCTTGATAAATTCAATTTTTTCTCCCAACATCTTAAAGTTACAAGGCGAAAAAGATTTTTGTCAAAAACCGCACATTGTGAATTGTAAAATATATCAGGCTTTTGCTGCACAATGAGTCAATTCATTTATATATATATATATATATAAATTTAAATCTCTATTCATACTGTAACTTGTAGAATATCACTAGCAAGTAAGTAACAAGACACTACAGTGTGTCCCAATAATACAATTTATCACTGGTAAATATTTGCATTGTCTCCCACATACAGAATTCGAATTACTGGTAAACAAGGTAAATTTGATAAATCCTTGTAGTCTGGGTTTAAAGTTCTCTGTTTACTTCACTCTTCAACAATGATAAAATTTATTAAGTGTCTCCCCAAACAGATAATTGATGTGTTGAATGTCAGGTATCTGCCATATAGACACGACATTCAACATTATAACATGAAATCACAAGAAATTTGACAATAAGTCGAATCATACCGTCACCGGAGTGAGTATTCAAATAAGATATTTATCCAAACCTATTCGAATCTCGAATATAAATGTGTAAATCTTAATTTAGACCTTTCAACCTTTAATTCAAATAACGCTATACCAAACATAGGCCACAGTTGGACAGAGCCTAAGTAAAGTCACAGCATCGGCTCATACCAGGTTGAATATAACTGATCTCCAGTCACCTGACAATTCAACTTATTAGATATGAATCATGATTCTGGTGCACAACACATGGGAGCATAATAGTTTCAGAAAATAAATCTAATTGAGAGCAAAAGAAAATATTAATTCGATGCCTTTAAACATTGATATGTATCAGTGGTTATATATATTCATATTCCTGTTGTCCAACTGATACTTCATCCAACTACTTTAATAAAAATAAACATTGTACATAGCAATTCTGTTAAAATATCATGATTTCCTATACAGTTACGAAGTTAAACAATTCAAACAAAAATATTAAGGACATAATGCAGCATGAACATTTTAAATATAACTAAACCACTATAATAAAGTGTAGTGAATGGTATCTGCTCTGGGTGATTTTAAAACTATCTACCACTTCTTTGTACTACTACATACTCTTTTTAGTCTATTTTACAAATGTAGTTAAAATAAAAACGTCCAAAAAAAATCGGAAAGTACTTTGCTTTATATGAGCTGTTGGAAATTCTTTAAATAAATCTTGAAAGATTTCAAAAATTACTTTGTATTTTATGCATGAAAGTATTTTATTATGGTGATTAAACTGTAATTTACAATTTGAAAATAACGAAAAATAACTGGAATATTATTGTATTTGAATGCGTATATTCCTAATCATAATACGTTACCGGCAATGGTGGTGACTTTGATGTCAAAATATTCAAATTCACAAATATTAATGATTTTTTAGCTTTGACTTTTCAGATACCTGAAGGAAAACAATATTCTGTCACTCAGATGTAAAGTATCATTTTACAGCCTCATTAGGTTCTCACTATTTGAAATAATTTGCGAGACCAATTTCTGAATGAAACTTCCCTCATATCAGCATTGCTTGTGATATCTTTTTAACTTGCAACCCCAAATAACGATGTATAATCCATTTTTTGTGTCGGCTTCTCAATACATAACATATTCTCACCAGATCAAAACATATTATATTGAAAATATCATGTATGTGCCACAGATAAATCTTGTAAACTATTCAAGCATGGGCCACAGGTAAATCGTGTTGTCAAAACACATTCTCTGCCAAGAATGCGGTACAAGCAAATCATGTCACCAAAATGCATTCTATCACTGACTGAGTACAATTTCCAATTTTAACACTGAGACTTAATAGTTCTATTTGCAACTAAACTGATGAATAATAAATGAATAATTGAATAATGAGAATAATGTTTATCGAATTTTCGGCTTCAAGGGCAGCAGGATAAGGATTCCTAGAAAACTTGTGAAATGTGACTTATGTCATGATTTTGCTTCAATCGAACAAGGTCACCCTGACCCACTTATAGACGAATACGTCTAAGCTGTTCGAAAAAAATGATCTTTCCAGTGTGATGGGCATGGATTAATGAACCGGCTGACCAGGACTTGAACTCTAGATCTTCAAATTTTTGATGCCAACAAAATAAGCGCTAGGCCAACGCTTTTAATATAAAAAGTGTAATTCGTCAACTAGTGAAGTAAATTTATATATATATACCAAGATATCAAGATTCATTGATTTGAGTTAAACTGAAAAATTTATATATTTTTTAAATATAATCAAATAATTACACTTGACAGTTTCACAATAATTGGCTTCAATTGCAGCAAGATCAGGATTTATGACAAATTTAATCTTAAAAAGGGTGCCGAATTATGATGATTTTGCTCCAAATTACATAAATTATTAAATCAGAAATAATCATGAAAGAACTCGACATTATCAAACTATCTTGAATATAAATCTCTATTCCTACTGTAGCTTACAGAATAATATTAGCAATACGGTCGTGTAAGTAACAACACAAACACTACAGTAATACGTCACTGGTAAATATTTGCATTGTCTTCTATATACAGGGTTCGAATTAAATCATTGTGGTCAAGGTTTAAAGTTCGTTCTTTGATTTACAGTTGGGTTGAAATTGTATTGTAGTATTGAAAAATGTTGGGGTTAGGGTTGTTACTTCTAGATACATTTATTTTAGACTTGAAACCTATTTCCTAATCTACAATGATCATAAAAATTGATTAAAATCAATAAGTGTAGGATTTTGGAAAGAAATAGAGGGATTTCCATCACCCAATATAGATACCATTCATTGCTCTCTTTTATACTGGTTCAATTCTGTGGACGTTTCCACTGAGAGCGCAGTTGCTGGAAATACAATCAATAGGTGCTCTTTGCAATCTTTTGCAATTCTGGCATAACTCAGATCCAATTGGTGCATTGGTGTCAGGTTTGAGCCACTGATGGATCAAGATGTTCAGGTACAGTGCATCAGTGGTTTCATGTTCAACAAAATAAAATTTACTGAAAATGTCTGCGAATCTTGCCAAATCAACAAAATGAATATTCCTATTACCCGAATCGATTTTTTAATCTCAAATCTAAATTTGACATCCAGAGTTGAGATTTAATATGAAACTTTCAATCCCTTAATTGAAACTCTGCATTCACTACATCGTCGGCTCATACTAGGTTGAATATAAGTGTCTTCCTGTCACCTGGCTGATCCAATCAGAAATATGAAATAAATATTGAATATTTTTTGAGTGGAAAAGTCACAAAAAAAGTTTCTACGAAATTGAAATCTCTATTTAAAATGTTATAACAACAAAATATGATGGTAGATTATTTGATTTTGATAAAAACCGGAATAGATAAAACCAGTCAAATTAGAACTATATCAAATTTTTGACATATCATCATTGACTTGCAAAGAAGATCATCATTCCTTTCAACATTCCCATAAATTTACATTTGAAAATTGCTCCCATGTTACTTTGTATTTTATCCAAAGCATCATATTTTATTGAATTTCTGTATTGCCAAAATATGGATTTACCACATATTACAAATATTAATTTCGCTCACAGCCGATGTTATCAGCTGTTATCAGTGCCGTGCAGTTACTGGAAATACATTTTATAAAAGCTTGTAGGGTAAAGAGTATTTTGACATATTTATTGAGATAAAATTATAGTTGATACGAATCCAATATGAAAGTAAAATCGCCTGGCCAGATGGCCAAGGGCCTGTTAATTCTTACTGCACGCCCGTTCGTAGCTCTGTCCTCTATGTCCTCACAAAACAAGTTATACGGTCATTTTGAATTGGCCAAAACTTGCCCTGAAGGCTTAATAAAATAATTTTCGTTCGTACTTGTTTTTAATTAGCCACGCGCTATAATCGTGACAATGTAATATAATTTAGAATATCATAAATTTGCCATGATACCCTTTGAAAAAGCATTGCATTTTGCCAAATTCAAGCGAATTTAATAGAATATATGCTACAAGCTCTTTGCAATTTAATGTCTATTACGGTAGGTTAGCAGGTACGCTCCTGGCAATACGTCCATGCACAGGAGAAATGAAAAATATGATAAATCAAAAACCCTCACACCGATTAGGAACTGGTATCTGCATGAGAAGTCGTGGTTCGCCATATGATTAAGCTGTATTCTCGGCTTTCCTCTACGGCAGGATAAAAATGATATCCTATACGTGGATTGAATTTGAATAACAAAATTTATCCCTTTCGAAGCAGAAACAATATATGTTGTCAAGTATGAGATATTGATGGATCCAGATGATCAGGTACAGTGCATTCATTAGTGGTTTCATGCCCAACAAATTAAACTTGTTTATTTCACAATTTACAGAAAAATATCTGCAGATCTTGTTAAAACCCCCAAAATGAGTATACCAAATGTCCATTATCCGAATCTTTCTCCCTTTGTTTCTTCTTACTATTATAGCAAGCAAGCAACGCGACGGGTAACGGTGACCCGGGCCAGCGTTTTTTTTGCTCTACACTAAATTCCCAACCCCTTACCATGTTTTCTATCAAATAATAGAGTCAGAAAGTTATTTTGTACTATTGGGGTTAACAGTGTAAGTTTTCTCGTGCATCACTCCCCGTAATTTTTCTCTCTTTGTTTCTTCTTACTAATACGGCCAGTAACGCAACGGTTCAGACTCCCGTGTTGTTCTACACTAAACGGCTAACCCTTTACCATGCCTTTCGGCATATAATATAGTCAGAATGTTATTTTGTACTGTTGGGGTGAACTATAAGAGTTTGCTTGTGCGTTTCTCGTGTCGATCTACACTGCTAACCCTTTGTGAAGCATTTTACTAATTGTGTGTATTTAGTTACGGACGCACAGCCATACTCCAGCGCCCCCACCAGTGACATATTTAAAACCTTGAAAGCGGATTTGAAATGAAAATATAGGACCTCATAGTCGGTATCGCAGCCCAAACTTCTTCCTAAAATTTTTGTTTCGTTGTATATCAACATAAAACAGTTAAAACATCTCGCCCTTGACATGAAACTATTTTTAGAATCATGTCATATCAACAGCATATCACAGACAATGAATGATAAGAGATATTGCATGTTTCCGGCAGCTTATCAGACTAACTTTCAATGCAGATAGGGTTATTTTAGAACGTCCCCCTTTACCGTATATAGTATTGTCGATGACTCAACCATTCCATTGCCCTGATGAAGAACGTCCGTATAGACATTCGAAACGTTGGCAAAATATAAAATATCTATTGCACATCACCGGTTGGGCAATTAGATTCACTATGAATTTCCCTGGTGGCAATCACCCAATCCCTGGACATGTTACACGATAAATACTGACAACATATATATATTGCTACGTTGTTACGTCGCAGTGTTTCATCTGATCGATATTTGCGCGACAAAGCCGAACCTACGCCCGGCAGTTTGTTTTAATGTGGGCGGTTCCCACTGATTTATAAAAGTAATTTGGAGGCCTTACAAGCGCATTAATATTCTTATTTATCCATTAAAATCTGGTACTTTGCCCCCAACAACCTCCATCCGCAAAAAATGCAAATACTTGGTTTCTCGTGTAACAGAATTTCGGAAAAAAATTTCGGACCCTCATTTTAAAGATATACGAAGTATATTAATTGTATTTTTGTTCGTGAATATATTTGATTTTAAAAAAATATTTAACTCCAAAACGGGATTTTTTTTATCTTTTATTACAGAGCACGAATCCACGAACCTCGTGATCCCTGTTGCAGCAGTGAGTGCAGGAGTTTTCCTTCTGGCGATTATTGTACTGATCATCGTTATTAAGAAACGAAGGTTGGTTTTGTTATTTTTTCCATAGCTGCTCATTAGAGTGGATCACCCTGAAGGCCCTATACCAGTGGTCACTCATAGGCGAACAGGGTTAGTGTTGTTAGAAAGGTATGATCTTTCCAGTTCCAGGTCAAGTCTACCAAGGTTATTACACTCTGGGCTGAGTGGCGGGCATGGATTATTGAAATTGGATCTAACTGCACTGTACCTGTCAAAAAAATTTGCACAAACATGTTTTGTTAAGTATGGGGCACTGATGGATCGCACTGCCTAGGCGCGGTCGATCTATGGTTCATTTTTGACAAAATGAAACTTATCGCGCTGCCTAGGCGCGGTCCATCTGTGGCTCATGTTTGATGAAATGAAACTTATTGCCCAACCTAGGCGCGGTCCATCCGTGGCTCATGTTTGTTGAAATGAAACTTATTGCGCTGTCCAGGCGTGGTCAATCTGTGCTCATGTTTGAGGGAATGAAACTTATTGCCCAACCTAGGCGCGGTCAATCTGTGGCTCATGTTTGATGAAATGGAACTTATTGCCCAACCTAGGCGCGGTCCATCCGTGGCTCATGTTTGTTGAAATGAAACTTATTGCGCTGCCTAGGCGCGGTCAATCTGTGGCTCATGTTTGATGAAATGGAACTTATTGCCCAACCTAGTCGCGGTCCAACATGAATTTGCATTTTAATATTTTTAATCAAAGAATATTTTGAACAAGATGAATTCGAAAATGTAAAATTATCTTAGAAATACCTTCGGCCATGCATGGTAAGTATATAAATATTACACACGAGGGGCGGTTCATCAACGGCCCATGCTTGATGGAATAACTACTTATATCCAGCCCACGCATGACCGAAGATTTGCAATAAGCAAACAAGAATAAAAATGTATATAAAAATATAATAAATACGGCTCAGCCGATTGGAAATGGATAATTACGCATTTTTGTGCTTTGAAATATTATATTGAACGACTGGCTAGAGAGCTGACGAATATCGATTGAAATCGAATCGAATGAACGAATGTGATGAAAGAACGAATACACTTCTACAGAAAATAACAAAAATTACATGAATATTCTCAGAATTGATATATTTTTAATTTTCTTGATTTCGAATCGCTAGAAAATCGAATAATTTATGAATTCGCAAATGACGAATCATTGAACAGTCCCAGTGACGACTAGGCAAAAATTGCGAATTTAATGACAGTCATAGAGTGATGAGACGAAATCAAATATTTTTTTTTAAAGTTCAAAAAGTTAATATCGAAAAATGATTAATACACACTGTAACGAAAATAGGGGTGGGCAATTGGATTCGTTAATTCGAATCGTAAATGATTCGAATCAGACGCAGATCCGCCATACCTATCAGAATGTTATTTTGTTTTGAGTGACGGTGGAAGGTGACGGCGCAATTCATCAGTGTCCGTGCTTAACAAAAGAGATGGAAAGAAACAAAAGAAAATTCCACGAAATGGGCGCGATGGCCAAGTGGTTAAACACGTTGATTTTGCAGGTTGAAGATCTCAGGTTCGAGTCCCGGTGAGTCCGTCTCGCTTATCCGTGCTCACCACTCAACTCAGGGGGTAATACCTTGGGTAGGCTAAGACAAACAGGAAAATATCGTAACCCTGTCCGTCTTAAGCGGCCGCTGTTGCGGGGCCTTGGACAGGGTGATCCAGAATGAGAGAAAAATTGGGCAGAAAATATTTACAATAGTTCATATAAAAATGTAACTGAATGCTCTGTGAGCAACCAATATAAATGGTACGGATTGCGACTTTCAGATCTATTTTAAGAAGTGTTAGATATTTTTGCTATCACCCAGGCCAGATACCATTTACTGCACTTCATCATACGGGTTCAGTCACCATTGGGATGTTATTCAAACAGAGTGCGGATACTGGTGCAACATTTTGCGTCAGCTCTGCGCGCGGAGGGATCGTTTATTGGTTCCTTTTAGCCGCAGCTTAAGATCGCAAAAAAAATTCGTCGAAACCTAGTCATAGTCAAGTTGTTCATTTTTCAACAGATATCAATAAAGTGCAGTTAGTGGTATCTGCCCTGGGCAATGGTGAAACAATTTGATAGTATTAGTATGTATCACTGATCATTCTGCAGCTTATGTTAATAAATAAATAAATCATAAAAAAAAATTTAGAACAAATTTCGAATTTCTCAAAAAAAGGAAAATTTAAGCTCATAATATATTTAGTTCAACACATATGGGACATTTTAAAAATCTATATTATTCCCAAATATTAACTGCACTATAGAAAAAAGAAGTGGATTTCCCAGTTATTCGCAGTTGTTATAAAAAAGTCTAAAATCCCTTTGTTGATATCGTTTTCAAATGCCACAAAGTAAAATTAATATAAAAAAACGGTCGATTTTCGTGCATTTTTGTTTCAATGCAATTTCGCTCGTAAATACGCTTGGATTAAAACTGTTATAAATAGAGAGAGAGTTGACTCTTCAAGATGCATTTATTTTCGAACCGAATCTGATTCGAATTATGATTCCTTTCAAATCAGAAACGATCTTTTGTTAAGCATGTGCCACAGATGGATCGCGCCGCCGAGGCGAGGTCCATCTATGGCCCATGCTTGATAAAGTAAATATTTCGGATTGAGGGATACAATTAAAAAAAATGCCAAATTTTTACTCCTATTATGTGTAGAATCCTACCGAATCATAAGAATTCGAATCGAATCTAATAGCGGAAAACTTAAAATTGCAGCAAATGACGTCATAATATGTACCGAAGAATGTTCTTTATACATCATTGTGCTTTTTTACTCACAAATGAATATACAGAAAAAGCATGCATGGTGGTGAGCATAAATAATATTAATTAGGAAAACGAATATTCAAAGTTGTTGAAGGTTTTATTGATAATTTGCAATTTTATTTCCATATTTTACTCCAAATTGACAAAAAATTTAAAATCAGTAAATTTTTAAATCAAATATAATTTCATATATAAAGTGAAATACTTGAGATTTGTCACAAGCGCGAGCGATAAATTTTTCTATTTTTTCAATTTAACGTAAAAATCATCCGATATCAACACATTTTTTTCTGACGTTCTGTTGACTTTAATCTTCCAGATATACCAATGTCTTCATCCCAAAGGGAAACAGAAGTACAGTAAATTTACTGGTCATTTGCAGTAATCACTTATTTCCAAAGTTAAAAAGAGCGTTCCATGAACACCCCATACATTTGGCTAAAAAAAGTCAATTTGGATTTTTTTTCCAATGCCGCCAAGTAAAATTACTGTCAAAGACCAGTGAGTTTGTCTTTTTTTTTCACATTGCAGTTTGTTAATTCGAAATTTCAGTTTCAAAAATATCAGTTTTTTCTTTCCATTTTCACCAAAAAACTGCTGGAGATTGTCTGATTATTTGCATTGACCTAAAACTTTCAAATCCGTCCATAATTTTACTTCAAAACGCGAAAAAAAGAATTATTTTTTAAGTTTTCTGTCGTCAAGCTATAACGTTTGATGTCCCGTTCGGCACTACTTTCTCACTTATGACGTCACAATCTCCGCCGGCGTTTTCTTTCTTTGAATTTAAAGGTTGCATTTCTTGACTGCTCCCGTCGTTTACAGTCTGCGGAGAGAATAAAAATGGTTAAACGGCAATTTATCGATTTAAAGACTTCTATTTCGCACCAGTGAATGACAAAGTTAACAGCTTAAATTCGAAACAATCCGCGATTTCAAAAATGGAGGGGGGGGGGGGGGGGGGGTTGGGGTGAAAAATAACTAGAAATAGGAGTAAAGGTAATTTCGTTTTTAGAATATTCTAACTAACCCATTTTGCAGTAATTTAGTTCTGCGTATCAAGTTTCACGTTGTAAAAATTAACATAAATTGGATACCAAAGCAAAGTGGGCAGAATATAATAAAAAGGCAACGATTCCGATTGATCGAAATTCCAAGTAAATGTGATGAACAGATGAAATATGAGCCAATGATGAAAGGTGAGATCTATCTGAAGGTTTGAGAGAAAAAATAAACACACGGTTCTGGCGAAACCAAATGGGAGTAAAATCACCCATCTGACGGTTCCCGTTCTTATTCTGACTCAGCAATCCCTCCCCGGATTCACCAACACCACCGTTCTTCTCTATATCAATGCCTTGCTTGGATCTCCTGCGAGAAAACAAAGAGGTTTGATTCTGTGCAGAGCAATCATGAATATGAGGTGTAGATATTGTTTTTTTTTGCGATGACCTAGTGTTTGAAATGTATAAAAGGATGACGATGCATTTTGGTTTCAAAATTGAATCGAATAATTTTTCCGAATCAAATTCGAACCAGAAGTCTTTTACTTCGCAAACCAAGGCATCAGCTTATAATTGATGTGAAAATTGACATTTATTATTAATATTTGTGAAATGTTTTCCTTTTATCAAGTACAGTTGTTGGTTTGATATTCCTTTTCCGTTTGCGAACCCGATCAGAAACATTATTTTGTCAAGCATGTGCCACAGATGGACCGTGTCTCATCGGCACGATCCATTATTGACTCAAACTCAACAAAAGAGACTTGTATAGGCTGAGTGAACGGGGCCCAATTTTTTCTACCAAACAGAATGATTACGAATTTGTATACGCCTTTAAGGTCGCCAAGAGCAGATGTCGCTTACTGCACTCCGCTATTTCACAGTGCAGTTCTGCATGGAATGTTTTCCTGTTTTGTTGGGGCGCAGTTGATGGCATTTTGCACTAGATCTTGGTGTGGTCGTTGGTTTGTTCTTTTGGGCGCAAATTGAGTGGATTTCAGTAGTAATGTGAACCATACTGACCTCAGTTTTCGAATGTACAGAATAATCATAGCAAGAATGACCAACACAGCCAGTATACTCAGAACAACAACGATGATGGCAACTTTCCCGGGTCCAGACAGGTCTTCGTCCAACGGTTCGTCAGATCCTGAGAAAACGAAAAAATTTATTTTTGCCTTTGCGGCCCATTATGAAGACTTAATTTGGACAAGTAATTTTGCCCCCTTGCTCTCTTTCATGGTTCTACGCGTTCTAAATAGGCCATTGAAATGCCGCAAAAACCCAAAGAAGATGATGATTCTTGGATGACGTACATCTGTCTGGGTAACCAGGATTATTGTTTCTTGTGTTTACTGCTGCTCTTGGTCGTTTTAGGCACTGCTTCTGGCCCTTATAGAGTGAATTTCGATAAAAATAAATTAAATTAAAAATCTATTTCAGCTAGTGTCGTAGGAGACGTCTCAATGGAAACAAAGAAGTTACAGATGTTTTATTCATAGCCCAGGGCAGATAACACTCGCTGTACTTTACCATGACCCTTCAGTTCGGTTTTGATGTTCTCCACTTAGAGAGAAGTTCCTGGCACATCATCTTGTAGTAGATCTTTGCGATTTGAGTGGCTGTCAGTTGTCTCTCATAGGGTGTCTATGGCCTTGTATCAGAATGCATTTAAATTTGGAACGGAAAAGTTTTTAGCCACAAATATATCATAAAGCTCTTTTGATAAATATTCTTCCAATGTAACCCATTTTGTTAAGGTGTCTGAGTAGCAGAGTAGTTGGCATTCTGCCAGTCTTCACAAAAAATATATTAGACTAAGTCACCTGGGTTATTGTGTGTTGCGTTCGCTGCGGCACTTGACGAATCCCCATTATTGGACCCAGTTGTCCCAGAATTTCGCGACGAATTTTCCGGTTGTGGGGAGCTTGGAGGGTCATCCTGTTCCACAGTGCCCTCGGGAGTTAATTTCTGCGTCGTAGGAGCAACTTCTTTGTTCCCTGTTGCCCTTCCATCAGGTAGATGAGAGGTGGTTGGTGATTTTGTCGTTGTTGTGGCTGTAGGTGCACTGGTCGTATCTGGAGTGAGAAGTTAGTTGGATTAAAGTTTTTTGTTCAACCTGAGCCCTGATAAGACGCACATAATGTGGATTTGATGGGTTTTTGAGTCGATATCAGAACATTTGACATCCGACAACGCTCCAACTAACCAGTATGTTATCATTTTTCTCAGAGAACTTTATTTTATTAACATATTTCTAAATATAATCATCGGCAAAGTTATTTGTGTGGAGCATTTTGTTCATGTGGAGACAAATTATAATAATAGAAGTCGGAGTCGGAAAAATTTACTCCTCGACTTATACTCCATACGGACACACAATAGAAAATGGCCTCCAACGTGCTTTTAAACGTACGAAATCCAATTTTTTTGAGCACGTCCAGCGCCTATTATTTATTACATTTATATAGCCAATTTTGTGCGCTGAAATTTCCTTTTTTCCAATGTTTTCTCGCGCCGCGATATTTGGAGAAAATACTTACTCGCTCCGCATGGATAGCAGTCTTCATAATCATCCTGTTGATCGTCCGTATAACACCAACCATAGCGTTTGAAAGCATGACCAACACATTCATTGTACACAACCCCGCCATACTCGAATGAAAACTTACAATTGTTGCCGTAGTAGGTGCAAACAGTAGCTGGAGCTGCAAAATAAATGAACGAATGGATTATTTGTATACCTCTCATGATTGTTTAGGACACGGTTACTTGGTTTTCATCTTTCATCTGTGGGAGCGATGGCCCAACGGTCAACAAGTTGGTATCGCAGGTTGAATATCTCAGGTACGAGTCCCTTACTTAAACCGGAATTATAGAATACCGGACTGTTTGGAAGTGATGAAGACATTTCGTATGTTCGGATATATTCATCACGGGATTCGAACCCATTGATGCGTAGCTCGAATCGCATTTCCAGCTCTTTACCGATCGAGCTAACCGGGCACCCCTTACTTAAACCGGAATTATAGAATACTGGACTATTTGGAACCGGTGAGGACATTTCTTTCAGTACATTCGACTGAGAAATGTCCAATCAACCATGGGAAAATTTATGATTTGAGGGTTCGATTTCGCTGGAACCTGGGCACCTTCTCGGTAAAATTTGTAGGGAATATGTCGCACCCTTTTTGTGAGGGTGAGGTAAGTCACAGTTAACAGTTCCTTAAGGTGAACGCAGCATACAAGGATCATTCCACTAATTTGTCAATGAGCCGAGCTACATCGGTCTGACCCTATTAATAAATCCGGGATTATCTATGAATCCACTGCTTGGCAGCCCGGTAGCTTACCTTCAGTTGAAGCAGCTACAGATGTGCCAGGTTCAATATCATCTTCCTCTATTGTTCCATCATCTTCGGCCTGTGAAACACATATGTAATAGGTATTATCATTACGCTTATCTAGTACGGGGTTCAGAATTGTCTACACGTATCTTCAGAGTGATGCTAGAGGCAACAAAAAGAAAACAAAAAGACTGGTAGATGGCTTTTCAATCACCCAGGGCAGATACCATTCACTGCTTTGCATAGGGTTGTGAAATTCGTTAACAGGTGTCGTAATGCTTTCGAAGCCCTTTGAATAGCTTTGTGGATATCGAGCATTCCTAAATAATATTTTTATCGGGTGTTATATTATGAAATCTCGCCTTTTTACGAAGTTTTCTTCTGAAGGAACCTATTTTCTTCGAGTGCATCAGTAGCAGAGTACCAGTACTTAACATACGCGAGCCTAGTCCCAATCAAACTTAATTGTCCGTCACTGCTGCTATTAACAAGAATACGTCTCCCCCTTGTACGTGGGGACTTGGAAATAGTCCTGAAGTTGTAAGAAACAACTAAAAGGAAACAATGAAATGGTACATGGGTTAGCAACACCCAGGGCATATACAACTATATGTACTCTATTACCGCGGTTCAGAAGTGCCGGGAATGTTTCCTATTTATATTGCAATTGCTGGTTCTACATCTTGTAGTAGCTTTTAATCATCTGAGTGGTTGTTAGTTGGTTGTGAGATAGATTTTAAAGGAAAAGATAAAACACTATCAATACTTACATGACTGAAAAAATCTCGTTTATACTTAATTGTTCATGTTTTCACATATTACTGTTATTTAGTTTGTTGTTCTGTTGATTCAACCACTTTTCACTGTATATTTGCGTAGATTTTTACAATTTTGTCCACTATGTGTCGCTCATAGTACAAACAGATTTACTATTTTTAAATTAGTTCAGCTCTAAACAAAACGAGATGGAATGTTCAAATTTGGTATGCTTGAAGATTACTACAAATGTTTGTGAAATTTTTAGGTTAACACGATGGCAAGACCTGCTTAGCGCCTACTTACCAATGCGACTTGTTGTAGATATTATCCCGTGTCGTTGATATGTAATCCTTTTTGTTGGGTTTGCTTCTTAGAACGAAAGTATCATCCATTATTATGCGGAGAGTCAAACTATATCAGTAGATATATATGATAATTATCTATATTCTGTGAATTAAAAACATAAAGAATCAGGGTAAGATTCATATTATCAATCAGGGTGGTTCAAGACTGTGAGCATGAAGGAACAAAAAAGAGAGGAACTACTCTAAAATCGACCAGTGTCTGTTATGGGGAGTAACAAAAAAGTTTCAGCTAAAAATTATAAACTCTATTTCAGCAAAGAATAAACAGAACGAAGCTGTTTAACAGACTCAAAACTCAATTATGCAACATAATCATGATTTATGTAAAAATTAACACAGCATACTGTGAACAAATTGGTATAATCCATGATTTTGCTACACCTTACTTTTCGCTTTGCAAATATCATTACTCTCTGCTTAAGATATTTAAAGTATTGGAAATTTGTCTTGATTGAAATATTGTACGGGAGAATCTGAAATATTAAATTCATTCACAAAAATATATTAAAAATACAGAATACACCAATAAATCTGATAATCATAAGTAATTGCATATTGTTAGATTAATTTGCATAAACAACAATAAAATATAAAAAAAACAGTGAATCAATCAACCCAATCGGGAAAATATTGTTTAATTATATTTTGCCAAGTATGGGCCATTGATAGATTGGAACGGCCCATGATTGATGAATCATAATATCCGACTGGGAATAATGTTTTGATCATAAGACACTCAGAATGTTACAAGTAATCAAAAAAGTAAAAGATATGTAAGTATTCCTCTTGAATAATGATTGCTTTTGCAAACAAATCGGCTATATATCTTTCAAAGTGAAACTTCACAATATTCTACAGATATGAAGGTGGAGTCTTCACACTTTTTAGTGAGATTTGCTTGAGAAGCATGACCGAATAATATGTCTTGACCACACTAACAGGGCTTGGATATAATATTATAGAAATAGGGTAAAATGAATAAAATAATATATTGTGCAACAAAATCATGAAAATAGCAAACTGCTTTAGCTCATTCTCAGCCATTCTGACTATTGTTACATCAGAAGTGTGTCATATCGAACAAGACGTTGTATTACTGGGAATAATTTCTCTCAGTATCAGCATTATACATGCTTGTGATTTTGAAGTATTCGTTTTATTAGAACATCATTAGTAACATTATACCAGTCCTTAAATTTTAGGCGATTGTGTGGTGGTTTTTACCTGAACCAAAATTTTGGTCAAGACAGGTGATTCGTGGGAAAATATAATAAAAACACAAAACAAAGCAATAAATCCATCGATTTCACGATATATAAAATCAAGTATACAAAACTAATGAATAGGTTGAAACTTTGGAAATAAACAGGGTTATTTAAAATAGCGCTCTGGGTGAACACGTTTTGTGGGGCTAGTAAATCGCCAGGGTGATAAAATATTATTTTTCTTTGACAGTCCGAAATGTTCATTCCATGTCTTAGAAGGAAAAAAATGCTTCAAAAGCAGCAATACTTCTATTTCATAGCTGAGTCATAATTTGCTAACAGACACTTAAGATATTTTTATATCTTAGCAAAGATATATTATGAAACATTGCCCGATTCCTGGATCTTGTTCTAATGGAACCTAATTTCTTCAGGTGCCCGAGTAGTAGCTGACATTCTGCAAGCCTGCAAGCAACAGTTTGAATATTCAAGGACCAGTAATAAAAGATCACTAGTTAATTTAAATCGTCCTTCACTGGATTCGAACCCAAGACGTTAGAGAAGCTTAGCTTGAAGTATATTCCTAACGCTTTACCGATTGAACCAAACCGGGCACCAATAATTATCAAGACATAAAAAATTGTGCAGTAGGCATTTAAAATGGTATTTAAAAATATTTTAAATAATCTTCTTTTTTTTAGTGATATTTTCAATCAACCGGTACGATACAATGATATTAATTTGGAAATTTTGTGGAATGTGAAATTTCGCTTTTTTCTTCTTTCGCGAAAAAAAACACTCAGGGGAATCAAAGAACACGAAACAATTAAATAAATAAAAGAGGAGGAAAAGCAGGAAATGCCGCGAAAAACATTACTAAAAGAACGAGGATCGCTTTTTATGACGGTCAATGGTTTTCATTCCAAAATTCCTAACTGTATTCTTACAAAATTGTTACATGTATTATCCAGCCATTGTTCGAAAAAAAGCCAAATTGTGATTCTGCTATTTATTGTTACTTATAGGAATTATATATAATGATTTCATTCTGATATTATCATGTTTCTGTTGCACAAAATATACCCAACGACCACAAATATCAAATTTACCCATGGGAAATATTTTGTGTTTTGCTATATATACTGTACATCAAAAATTATGATATATGCTACATGTCGATGCTTCTTAAATCTTTTTCAAGTGCGACCCAGATATGAGTGTGGTGAACTCTCTCCACCCAGGCACTAAATATATCACATATTATTCATTTGAACTTCCAGATAAAAAAGATAGAATAGGGTATCGTTGAAACTCGTTAACAAGTAAATAGCAGAAATGCGCACCGGAAGCGTGCAAATATTTGTAGACATTTTGTATCAAAAATTTCTAAAAAAGACGAGCGAATAACAGAAATGTGTACTGATCTTGAAATCGTCTCAGCGTTATCCATTTTGTAAAACCATTATGATCCATACTTTGAGACGCTGCTATATGCACTGTTTTTAAATTTGCCAGCATTCATGATTTTGCACTTAATGCGTCATAAAAAACATAGAATATTCAAACACTAAAATCATCTTGGAAATTGATTTTTGTTGAGATTTGACATCAAGACAGTTGTCATCTACATAGGATGTTCAATGTTGTTGATTAATATTGCATGGATTAGTACATGTTGGATCCGGAATATTTCTTGGCAAATCATTTCACTCCTCACTGCGTGTTTGCAATTACTATGGTAGTTTGTATTTAAAATCCCTTTGCTTTCAATGCTGCCATAGTCTTTTGACATGGTTCCCATCAGGATATCCATTGCTGAAATATATTATAATAACATGTTTTTACCAACAAGTTTATGGAATTGTCTTTGTATTTGAGTTTTGTAGATGGATTGCAATGCTGAGGTGGGGTTCATCTATGGTCCATAATTGGCAGAGTTCAATTGAAAAATAAGTAGGGAAGAAAGCTAATTTTTTCGTTATTCTTTATTGCGAAAATTCACTATTTTTGGAAGAAAAAATTGAGTCCAAGTAAATTCCATGGGGAAGTAAACTGGAAAAATATATGTACGCCTAAGAATTGCTGATAAAATTTGAAATATTATGTACCGTAATAATATGACAGTGTATGTGCTCAGGTCGCAAGATATTGTGTGTCATTTTTTCTAAAACAATTGGGTCGCTTATAAAAAAAGGTGGGAACCACTGATCTACACTATGCCAAATACTTATCTTCTCAATAAGAAAATTTATGAAAACACAGATGGACAACGGCCCAGATGACTCAATTTATCATCGGTCCATACATGACAAAACAAGATTTATTTTCATTCCCCAAGCAGGTTTTGACTGCAGTTTTTTCCTTTCACCACAATTTCCTTTTTTGATAAAATGTATTTCACTTTTGGATTAAACTATGTCTTTCGTTTATGTAATGCTACTATACCAAACCAAAGACGTTGAAATCGACTGATATATGTATTCAGTACTAACTATAATTTGCGTGTGCCGATATTTTATTGACATTATCTGCACGAGTGCCGATAATATTGGTATGAAAAATTAATATCGATTGGTCTCTATTACAAAACATAATCTACTGCTCTTGTTGTTGCAATTGCATAGATGCAATAATTACTCTGTGATCAATCTGAAGCATAATCATGAGTTTGAAATTCACTCCAAGCAATAACTAAATAAAACCAACCAACAACCACTTACATGGCAACATTGCTATTACAAATGTAGCTTCAGCAACTGCACTTTTTATTGGAATTGGAAAACATTTCATACAGAACTGAACCACAATAGAAGAGTACAGTGAGTGGTATCAGCCCTGGACAATGGAAAAAATCTACCACTTCTTTGTTTCCTTTGAAGTAGGAATAATTATCAGGTAAAAAGTCAAACTACTTACTTCTCAGGACCCCGTGCTCTATTTGTTTTACAGGGAAAATTGTCATCCCGTATGATCCGACCTCGACCAGTGCTGACTACTTGGATTTCGAAAAGTGATCTTGAATCGAATGCTTGTTCAAGCAAGTTACGGCATCTACATCCTTCACCAGTGTTTGGCAAATATTCAGTGAATTTCTGGGCTTCGTATGGAACACCCTGGAAGAAATATTTTTATAAAAGATTAAACAACCATTCACATGAGTAAACCAATGGTTTAATATTCAACGGAATCAGCCTCGTCATTCTTCATCTGCATCGACAGAAACTATCGGAAACAACAATAATTTTGTCAATTATGTATGAACCATTGATGTGCCATATTTCAACAATACAATCCACTTTCCAATACTTGACAGCAAAGTGACATAATCTTGTTTTTCTTCGTGAGGCTGAAATATTCATATCATTTTCTTCAAATGGACAAAAAGCTTCAAAATTATCACCATCTGCTATTTCGTAGCAGCATTGATGATTTCACTTTTTTCTGCAGTTCAGATTGATACCAGACACTCAACAATATAAATTCCCATCGTCCAATGTGGCAGAATCTCGGTTTTATCCAGGTGTCTGAAACATTTATGTCTTTTTTTTCAGGTGACCAAAAAAGCTTCAAAATCATCAACACTGCTATTCATATCGGGTGTCTGAAGAGCAGAGTAGCTGGTATTCTACCAGTCTGTTATCGTCTAGCAAAAAGTACACTCTGAAACAATGCTCCTTTACAAAAATTTATTCTGATTAAATCATTTTACTTCAGATTTCTGAGTAGCAAAATAGCTGTTATTCTGCCAATCTCCTGGACACATGAATTTTGGATTAGCAAAATACCATTTACCCTTCCTATACGGAAAATTTTTGTGAATATATATAATTTCAGAGTATATTTCAGATCCATTTTATGTATTAATGTGCAACTTATAAGCAGTGGCGCATCCAGGGGTCCAAAATCTGTCGCAAAATCGAACCACACATTTTTGGAGCAGTCTCAGTGGGTTTTCCATTTACCACTTCAAACACTTGCCATAGACCGTGTTAATCTTCTTTCATAAAAAAATGAGTGTTATTAACGTTTTTTTTTAAAAAATGGAAGCCCCACCCCTTTTGGAATTTCTCATTGTTTATACGGTTTTTCTTATTCTGAAAGTAGAGTGAAATAGATAAAAAAAATTCACTTGAATACGGGTTCCATCTGAGCAAAACTGATATAAAATACCCAAGAAAATAATTTTGTCAAGCCAGAGCAGTGCAAGATCTGCAGTTCTAAGCTTTGCAATCTATCACTTGCCTGTACCAACTGGCGTCACTTTATAGGAGGCGGGTAGGCGCAGAGTAGGCAAACTATGCCTGGCCTACCCTAAAATATCTCCAGAAAAATTTTAAAACAATGCAATTTTATATAAATAAACATCAGCAAACTAAATGAAAATTGAAATATTTTGAATGTGGCCTCTGTATTTGGAGCTTCATTCGTTTTTATTGGATTAAAAAAATGTTCAAGTGATAGCATGTACTCAGAGATGTAGCCACACCGGTCGGGTGTGACTGGGATGGCCATTCTCCGACCAGCACTCGACGCAAGAATTGTCTATTATGTTGGAGGCCGACGGATCAAAACACACGATAAGCAAACCATTTAACGCGTAGAAGCTGGCCTGTATCGTGTCTGGCTCAGTCTGTCATAATTACTACCACGAAGACATTTGTAATGACTCAACCCTACATCATGCATGACCAATTACCAGATTAATGCAAATAAACCATACTCTTACATAAATATAATTATTTCATTCAATACAAAGAACATTTCATCTACATTTTAATTAACTGATAGTGACCAAGTGCTGGCATTTAATTGAATAATCGCAGCACAGTCGGCCGTTGATTCGAATCCGTCCATGGCGCAAGTAATTCTATGATTTTTAGGGTAGTATTTCGGGCGTATTATGCAAGGAACGAGCAAAATCGCGCAACTTTTCCGGTAAAAGTTGAGACAATTTTGATACTTTGGGCTGGAATAATCTACAGGCGATAGATTGATAGCAAGTTAGTAAACAGTAATAAATCCCACGATATAGTTTCAACATTCAACGAATTCGTAGAAGATACGTCTTTTTAATATAATAAATTGCGCATAAGCAAGGAAGATTATGACGGATTTTATTTTTCTCAAAAATATTGAATTCAAAATATCACTTTTAGTTCCACGAGATGATCATGAGTTGCCATGTGTTCACTCCTCTGCATAAATTTGACATATACATCGGAGGCGTGAAAATGACAATGCCCAAACGTCATATTTATTCCTAGACGAATCGTTTCACACAAAGTACTGAATACGTATATAAATGTAATTCAATAGACCATATATTAGTGAAATTTTATCCTATTATTTCATTAGTTTTACAGTAACTTAGTGTATGGTATCAAAATGGCCGTAATATTATCATTGAATTCATTGAAATTTAAATTAGAGCCCGAACTTTGATTGCTTTCATTTTAGATATTCCAAGTTATGTAACACATTATCGGACAATCACGTGACCTGCACCGCTCTCAGACTGTATGCAACTCCTTCTTGCACAGAGATGCAGCCACATCAAATTCTATAGTACATATTTTGATTGGTCTTATGCCAACTGAGCGTACTGATTACAGATCCCCTTGAAAATCATGTATGGGCAGAACTAGTGCTGACAAATCCAGCGACCATATTAAGAGCAACTAAAGAACGGCCAAGCATGGACTTGAGATTGACCGAAGTGGGCGAAGTTAATTTGATTTCACAATCGTAGAATTTTGAATTTTCTGTTCTCCGTTAATGTAAGAGGTGGCGTAGATTGAATTTAGCAATATTTAACTTTTAATAATAATTCTATTCATCTTCCGATAAAATATTGCTATATTAACTGTTGTTTTACTTCTGTTCACCTCTGCCCTGAAGAAGTTTGTTCGTATCGAAACGTCGGCAATATACATCGGTATAAACATGCCAAAAATATTCCTTGCACCTAACTTCGCCTTATTATTGGGCGCGATGGCCTAGTGGCTATTATGTTGGCATCACAGGTTGAATACCTCGAGTTTGAGTCCAGGCCAGTCAGGCTTGTTAATTCTTACCTACCACTCAACCAAGGGTGCAATAACTCGGATAAGTTAAGGCAAATCATATCTTTCCAACAACTCCTAACCTTGCAGGGGCTTGGTCAGGGTAATTCACTCACAAGTAGTAGCTATAAAAAAAAAAGAAAACAAAAGATTCTTATTTAATTTATCTTCTTATATTTTTTGACCCCAAAATTCATATCCTAGATCTACCACTGTCTCACTTATACATTCCGTCCTAATTATGATCAAATATTCCAATACTCTTGTTTGCTTCAGAAACTAACAAACACACACGAACGTACAATACGATTATATGCACTTTCGCATTCTACTCATTATTGCATTCTATTCTATTCAAACAAAACAATCCAATAATTTCAAATAATTTGATCACCATCAGACTTCCAGCAGGAAATGAGTAGGTGATGACAAGAGTCAACCATGTTTCATATCCTGGCAGTGATTCAGGCGACACAGCATATGACATCTTCCCATTAGGTGGTTGTCGGTGGATGATTCTCACACCAGGTTGGGTTGATTCCTCCTGGACTGAAATGATGAGACAATAACAAGTAATATTGTGCGTGATCAAGACAGCAGCACAATTAGGATTTTTAGCCAGAAATACTGTGTGGTCATGAAGTACAAAAAATATCGCAATAACCTGTAAATTTGTTTAGTTATTTTTTCAGTTTAAAATGACATATTTTGAGCAATTTAATAAATTGCGCTAGGAAATCCTATTTTTTTGGTTGACCGAAAAGCTTCAAAACCATCAACACAGCTATTTCATAGCAGTGTTGATGATTTCGTAACTTTTTGTGCAGTTTGGTTGCTAATGGACATTAAAAAATGCATCTTTATTTTTCTATATGAAAACTACATCATGAAATATTGCCCATTTGCTAAATTATCTTCTGATAGAACCCATTTTCTTCAGGTGTCTGAGTAGCAGAACAGCTGGCATTCTGCCAGTATGGTAAAAATTTTGAGCTGAAAAAATTTTCCTCGTTGAATTTACTTTTTTACTCTCAATGAATTGGCAGTAATTTTGGTTCATAATTTTACCAATAAATCCATAAGCACATTTTTCAGATCCATTGTTTTGGTGGGATCACCCTGACCAAGGTACTGTACCAACTACCACTTTAAACGGACCAGGTTAGAGTTGTTGGAAAGATATGATATTACCAGTTCAGCGGAGTCTACCCACGTCATCACACCCTGGGGAATAACTTGGTGGGCATGGATTAACAAGTCGGTCTCACCAAGATCTTAAACATGCGATGCCAACATGATAACCTCGAGGCCAGCTGTTCTATTTCTTTGGGGGCAAATATGGATTTCGTTACTCGAGTATGTTATACTTTTGGTTTTTCAATATATGGCTATTTATTTAATAAATTCACACTATTTTATATAAACGTTGTTCTTAATATTCGTAACATAATTATAAGTTCAGTTCATCGGCGGTCGACAAGAATATTTTCAAACAGTATCAGAGTATAACGGAAAGTTATTACCACATTTCTAATATGCAAATACCCATTGCTTGAAATTTGTTATTCTTGTGATTGTTTGAAGCTTTTTGCCATTTGTGGGCGCGATGGCCTAGTGGTTAAACATGTTGGCATCGCAGGTTGAAGATCTCGGGTTCGAGCCCCGGCCAGCCCGGCTCGCTCATCCATGCCCACCACTCAACCCAGGGTAAAATAACTTGGGTAGGCTAAGCCGAACATATCTTTCCAGAAATTGAACCCTGTCCGTCTATAAGTGGCCGCTGTTATAGGGCCTTGGACAGGGTATTCCACTCTATGAAGTGGCTATAAAAAAAATAAAAAATAAATTTGCCCTAAACTTCATAATGAAAATTTGAATTCTTGGAAAAAAAAATTTTCATTGCTGAGCAAATTAAAGACAAAAACCAATTCAGAACTCATCTAATTCAACTCAACATCTTTTTTTACAGTTATGCATTTGAGTGGAACCCTACAAACAAGGCACTATATGGGAAATTTTATTGGAAAGAAGATACCTTTCTGTTTTGGTCGAGCCTACCCAACCTGCAACCTAATACCTTGATAATTACAAATAGTAGTAAAAAGGGAAATAATTTGGCTTGAATATAGTTTAATATCTTAAAAAATCTTGAAAGGTAAAATGAAAGATAACTTCAAGAGCAGTGGCAACGCGAGCTTTCAATTCTCGAGGAATACATCCAGTTTTTCTTTCCGTGTCAAGAATGGTACACACACTGGCGCACAAAAAACTTTTCAGCTTATTTGTTGTAAATTAGGACAAAAAAAACGTTCACAAAAGACAATTACTCGCCAAAATCTGGGCAAAAAATTTGCCTGTTATGATGAAATTTTTAAAATAATGTCCAAAATCTTTGGGGGAGGGAGAGGAGGCTATCCTCACTGGTTTATTGCGTCTGCAGTTTCACACACTAGATCTGCCCAAAGTACTTTTTCTGTCTAAAACCCTGATTTTCAACTTATCACCTCCGGTTATTAATTGCCGATAACTCCAAAGTGAAACTGGGAGAAACATGCAGTCATTTAATATGTGATTACCACTTGAACTTCTTCCTACTGCCCCCAGATCTTCCGGGCTTTTCTGACTTGGGATCATTCTGATCAATATTGCTTGATGAAGCCCCTACGGTCTGCTCTGGTAACCGTTAGCCCAATGCTTGTTGAAGGTTCCTCACTTGATGGTGCTTTCCCTATCAAATCGAGAAAATAATTCATCCATTAACATATCGTAGCATTTACGTGACTCTTTGACCAAAGTTTCTGAACGCACAGTTTCTTTGAGAAATTGTTTATTGGTAATTTCTCTAGATTAATGAGACTGAATAACTCTTGAAAAATCTTTTTTCCTGCTTTGAACATCATGTTTAACCCCATTTAAGAGCTCCGTGGCATTTTACAGCTTCAGAAGTATATTTAGTGTTTGGAGATTTGAGAAGCATTACGATGTCATCATTGCTGACATCACAAAAAACTCATTTTTGCCGATAATTTCTTCGAAGTTTCGCCTCCAGGAATCGATTTTATCACATCTTTTACTGCAGTTTGTATCAGAAACTTGACGAGTTTCGGCCAGATTCTTCAGGATGAAGCAGTTGTCAATCTCAAGATTCCTTTCTAGATTTTCGACATCTGAGAAATAATGCAACGATCACTGTTTTCTTCACATCGTCATTCGCTTTCACCAAAAGTATCAAACTACTACAGTTTCCAGAAGAAATTTGAATGGGAATTTCTTTACATCGATGGCTTGAACAAGTTCATATAAATATTTTTTCGTTTCCTTCTCTCTCTTGTCCAAGTTATAACAGCATTCCATAATATTTGATAACCAGCGTTTGAAGCTTTCATGTAACGCACGAGATCTGGTTTGTTGATGAACGGAAACATCTCGGAAGAAATTATAGATTCAAAATCAGCAACCACAATCCCTTCCGACATTTCTTTCAAATCAGGACGATCGAAGGTTTTGGGCCAAGTTGATTATAGAGAGACAATTTGTTGGAGATAGAATGCTTTGCAAGTATTGGAAGCAAAAGATTTGTCAAAAACTACCATTTGTAACAGGTTGGATGCCTTTTAGGATATGTTGAATGTTTTCTATTTTTAAATCTGCCTCTCCTTTATACATGAACTCTATGCATTGTGTGATTCCATCCTGATCAACATCCTTCATATCAATGAAACCGTCATGAACTTCTTTCATGTTGCTTGAAAAAAACAAGGATTCAAAGTATTCTGAAGAGGCCGCCAGAACATTGCGATGCACAGGCAATGATTTGTTGCCAACTTTGACAGTGAAATCACAAAGAAATTTGTTTCCTCTTCAACCTATTGAGTGATGACATAAGAACATCGGATTGCGTTGATCTCGCTTGTTTAACAAAATCCATGACTTGATAACTCATCCTTAAACTAGTCAACAATTTCACTAAAAAAATTCTAGAATAATTTCTGCACAAGAGGAATAAATTTTGCAACTAAAGCTGGCACTAGTAATTTACCAAGTAAAATGATCCCAGTTTTTTGATGAAATAACATTTTGACAAGCATGAACCATATATGACCAACACTTATGGTTTGTATCGTCCATCTGTGGCTCATGCATAAACTCTTTATGAGATATTTCCGATTAGGCTGGATTCAGTGATTTATGGTGAAAGATTCTGTCATGGTTCGATCTTCTGAGAGAGAAACCTTTATCATTAGGCAGCATAATCATGATTATCATAAAGTTTCACTGAGCTGGCTTCAGAAAATTTTGACATATTCCGTATGTGTCATAAGAAAAGACTAAAAGGAAGCATAGAAGTGGTAGATGGTTTTACGCAAAATCTTGTCTTTTTCTGAGTCTGAATTATCCAAGCAATTCTATTTGGATGGATAAAAAAGGCTTCAAAACTGCCATTTCACCTTCTACAGTATGATTGCAACTGGACACTCAAAAAAACATTTATTCTTCTAGCAACAGACATATCATAAAATATTGCATATTTGCTAAATTGTTTTCCAATTAAACTGTTCATTCTGGTGTTCGGATAGTCGTAGGAGTCTTAATCCTCGGTGTTCGATTAGTCGTCGGATTCCGAGTAGCAAAGTTTCTGAAATTCTGCCATCACCCAGGCAAGAGGTCACCAACTGTATCTATCAATTATGCCTATGAAATTTGACACATGCCAGTGTAATGTGGTAGTACAGTCACTGACAGTAGATAAAGCATGATTCTGCTGCATTCGATTCATAGTATAAATGATACTTGAATGCTGCATCCTATCACTTCATACTTAATCAAATAGCAACAATATTTCCAGACTCTAATACAAACTACATAATGGTAAAAGCTATCTTAAAACTCAACTACTCAATAATCAAGAATAATTTCTGCAACTGAAGCCACAATAGGACACTGATATCCCATGAAATTGGTTGGAAGTAACAGACATAAAGTGACAGCGGTGCATTCAGGGAAAGTGTGCCAAGAGATCACATATAATAAAAAATCTTAAATTCATTTTCTAAATTTGTATCCACTTTAAGCATTAACTAAATGGCAAAGGTCTACCTACAATGTTAAAACCAGCAAACTGCACCACAAGTGCAAAACACTATTGTATAGTTTAATGAGTGGTATATGCCCTGGGCAATAATAAAATTTATCTACACCTTCTTCATGTCTCTTACAGCATGCAATAAATAATATAATGTTCAGCAGTGCTTCTAGTGAACATTGTAATACATCATAAAGTAATATTCATCAGTATTCTATTCTACTTCATCTGACCAGCTAGATTTGTTGCTCAGACACCCCGAAGAAAAATGGTCCCTTTGAGAATAAATAAAACATTGAAGTATAATATTGCAATATATTTTCAGTTATAAAGTCTCTGTTTGCATTTCTTACAGATTAAAATGATTCACAAAATAATTATTGAACCAATAGAACTTTTATGACTTATATCATAAAAATACTTCCCTCATATCAGCATTGCTTGCGATATCTTTCTAATTTGCAACCTCAAAATATTGATGTATAATCCATTGTTTGTGCCCGGCTTCTCAAAAAAACATAAGTGTTTTAATCCAGAGTACA
>OZ023142.1:22895844-22928718 GCA_963675895.2 Styela plicata
TCTTGACCACACTAACAGGGCTTGGATATAATATTATAGAAATAGGGTAAAATGAATAAAATAATAAATTGTGCAACAAAATCATGAAAATAGCAAACTCCTTTAGCTCATTCTCAGCCATTCTGACTATTGTTACATCGTAAGTGCGTCATATCGAACAAGACGTTGCATTACTGGAAAATAATTTCACTCAGTATCAGCATTATACATGCTTGTGATTTTGAAGTATTTGTTTTATTAGAACATCATTAGTAACATTTATACCAGTGGTTAAATTTTAGGGCGATTGTGTGGTGGTTTTTACCTGAACCAAAAATTTGGTCAAGACAGGTGATTCGTGGGAAAATATAATAAAAAACACAAAACAAAGCAATAAATCCATCGATTTCACGATATATAAAATCAAGTATACAAAACTAATATGAATAGGTTGAAACTTTGGAAATAAACAGGGTTATTTAAAAATAGCGATCTGGGTGAACACGTTTTGTGGGGCTAGTAAATCGCCAGGGTGATAAAATCTTATTTTTCTTTGACAGTCCGAAATGTTCATTCCATGTCTTAGAAGGAAAAAAATGCTTCAAAAAGCAGCAATACTTCTATTTCATAGCTGAGTCATAACTTGCTAACAGACACTTAAGATATTTTTATCTCTCAGCAAAGATATATTATGAAACATTGCCCGATTCCTGGATCTTGTTCTAATGGAACCTAATTTCTTCAGGTGCCCGAGTAGTAGCTGACATTCTACAAGCCTGCAAGCAACAGTTTGAATATTCAAGGACCAGTAATAAAAGATCACTAGTTAATTTAAATCGTCCTTCACTGGATTCGAACCCAAGACGTTAGAGAAGCTTAGCTTGAAGTATATTCCTAACGCTTTACCGATTGAACCAACCGGGCACCAATAATTATCAAGACATAAAAATTGTGCAGTAGGCATTTAAAATGGTATTAAAATATTTTAAATAATCTTCTTTTTTTAGTGATATTTTCAATCAACCGGTACGATACAATGATATTAATTTGTAAAATTTTGTGGAATGTGAAATTTCGCTTTTTCTTCTTTCGCGAAAAAAACACTCAGGGGAATCAAAGACACGAAACAATTAAATAAATAAAAGAGGAGGAAAAGCAGGAAATGCCGCTAAAAACATTACTAAAAGAACGAGGATCGCTTTTTATGACGGTCAATGGTTTTCATTCCAAAATTCCTAACTGTATTCTTACAAATTGTTACATGTATTATCCAGCCATTGTTCGAAAAAGCCAAATTGTGATTCTGCTATTTATTGTTACTTATAGGAATTATATATATAATTATTTCATTCTGATATTATCATGTTTCTGTTGCACAAAATATACCCAACGACCACAAATATCAAATTTACCATGGGAAATATTTTGTGTTTTGCTATATATACTGTACATCAAAATTATGATATATGCTACATGTCGATGCTTCTTAAATCTTTTTCAAGTGCGACCCAGATATGAGTGTGGAGAACATCTCTCCAACCAGGTACTAAATATCACATATTATTCATTTGAACTTCCAGATAAAAAGGATAGAATAGGATATCGTTGAACTCGTTAACAAGTAAATAGCAGAAATGCGCACCGGAAGCGCGCAAATATTTGTAGACATTTTGTATCAAAATTTCTAAAAAAGACGAGCGAATAACAGAAATGTGTACTGATCTTGAAATTGTCTCAGCGTTATCCATTTTGTAAACCATTATGATCCATACTTTGAGACGCTGCTATATGCACTGTTTTTAAATTTGCCAGCATTCATGATTTTGCACTTAATGCGTCATAAAAACATAGAATATTCAAACACTAAAATCATCTTGGAAATTGATTTTTGTTGAGATTTGACATCAAGACAGTTGTCATCTACATAGGATGTTCAATGTTGTTGATTAATATTGCATGGATTAGTACATGTTGGATCCGGAATATTTCTTGGGAAATCATTTCACTCCTCACTGCGTGTTGCAATTACTATGGTAGTTTGTATTTAAATCCCTTTGCTTTCAATGCTGCCACTAGTCTTTTGACATGGTTCTCATCAGGATATCCATTGCTGAAATATATTATAATAACATGTTTTACCAACAAGTTTGTGGAATTGTCTTTGTATTTGAGTTTTGTAGATGGATTGCAATGCTGAGGTGGGGTTCATCTATGGTCCATAATTGGCAGAGTTCAATTGAAAAATAAGTAGGGAAGAAAGCTAAATTTTTTCGTTATTCTTTATTGCAAAAATTCACTATTTTTTGGAAGAAAAAATTGAGTCCAAGTAAATTCCATGGGAAGTAACTGGAAAAATATATGTACGCCTAAGAATTGCTGATAAATTTTGAAATATTATGTACCGTAATAATATGACAGTGTATGTGCTCAGGTCGCAAGATATTGTGTGTCATTTTTTCTAAACAATTGGGTCGCTTATAAAAAAAGGTGGGAACCACTGATCTACACTATGCCAAATACTTATCTTCTCAATAAGAAAATTTATGAAACACAGATGGACAACGGCCAGATGACTCAATTTATCATCGGTCCATACTTGACAAAACAAGATTTATTTTCATTCCCCAAGCAGGTTTTGACTGCAGTTTTTTCCTTTCACCACAATTTCCTTTTTTGATAAAATGTATTTCACTTTTGGATTAAACTATGTCTTTCGTTTATGTAATGCTACTATACCAAACCAAAGACGTTGAAATCGACTGATATATGTATTCAGTACTAACTATAATTTGCGTGTGCCGATATTTTATTGACATCGTCTGCACGAGTGCCGATAATATTGGTATGAAAAATTAATATCGATTGGTCTCTATTACAAAACATAATCTACTGCTCTTGTTGTTGCAATTGCATAGATGCAATAATTACTCTGTGATCAATCTGAAGCATAATCATGAGTTTGAAATTCACTCCAAGCAATAACTAAATAAAACCAACCAACAACCACTTACATGGCAACATGCTATTACAAATGTAGCACCAGCAACTGCACTTTAAATTGGAAAACATTTCATACAGAACTGAACCACAATAGAAGAGTACAGTGAGTGGTATCAGCCCTGGACAATGGAAAAAATCTACCACTTCTTTGTTTCCTTTGAAGTAGGAATAATTATCAGGTAAAAAGTCAAACTACTTACTTCTCAGGACCCCGTGCTCTATTTGTTTTACAGGGAAAATTGTCATCCCGTATGATCCGACCTCGACCAGTGCTGACTACTTGGATTTCGAAAAGTGATCTTGAATCGAATGCTTGTTCAAGCAAGTTACGGCATCTACATCCTTCACCAGTGTTTGGCAAATATTCAGTGAATTTCTGGGCTTCGTATGGGAACACCCTGGAAGAAATATTTTTTATAAAAGATTAAACAACCATTCACATGAGTAAACCAATGGTTTAATATTCAATGGAATCAGCCTCGTCATTCTTCATCTGCATCGACAGAAACTATCGGAAACAACAATAATTTTGTCAATTATGTTATGAACCATTGATGTGCCATATTTCAACAATACAATCCACTTTCCAATACTTGACAGCAAAGTGACATAATCTTGTTTTTCTTCGTGAGGCTGAAATATTCATATCATTTTTCTTCAAATGGACAAAAAGCTTCAAAATTATCACCATTTGCTATTTCATAGCAGCATTGATGATTTCACTTTTTTCTGCAGTTCAGGTTGATACCAGACACTCAACAATATAAATTCCCATCGTCCAATGTGGCAGAATCTCGGTTTTATCCAGGTGTCTGAAAACAATTATGTCTTTTTTTTTTCAGGTGACCAAAAAAGTTTCAAAACCATCAACACTGCTATTCATATCGGGTGTCTGAAGAGCAGAGTAGCTGGTATTCTACCAGTCTGTTATCGTCTAGCAAAAAGTACACTCTGAAACAATGCTACTTTACAAAAATTTATTCTGATCAAATCATTTTACTTCAGATTTCTGAGTAGCAAAATAGCTGTTATTCTGCCAATCTCCTGGACACATGAATTTTGGATTAGCAAAATACCATTTACCCTTCCTACACGGAAAATTTTTGTGAATATATATAATTTCAGAGTCTATTTCAGATCCATTTTATGTATTAATGTGCAACTTATAAGCAGTGGCGCATCCAGGGGTCCAAAATCTGTCGCAAAATCGAACCACACATTTTTGGAGCTGTCTCAGTGGGTTTTCCATTTACCACTTCAAACACTTGCCATAGACAGTGTTAATCTTCTTTCATTTAAAAAATGAGTGTTATTAGCATTTTTTTTTAAAAAAAAATGGGAGCCCCACCCCTTTTGGAATTTCTCATTGTTTATACGGTTTTTTCTTATTCTGAAAAGTAGAGTGAAATAGATAAAAAAAATTCACTTGAATATGGGTTCCATCTGAGCAAAACTGATATAAAATACCCAAGAAAATAATTTTGTCAAGCCAGAGCAGTGCAAGATCTGCAGTTCTAAGCTTTGCAATCTATCGCTTGCCTGTACCCACTGGCGTCACTTTATAGGAGGTGGGTAGGCGCAGAGTAGGCAAACTATGCCTGGCCTACCCTAAAATATCTCCAGAAAAATTTTAAAACAATGCAATTTTATATAAATAAACATCAGCAAACTAAATGAAAATTGAAATATTTTGAATGTGGCCTCTGTATTTGGAGCTTCATTCGTTTTTATTGGATTAAAAAATGTTCAAGTGATAGCATGTACTCAGAGATGTAGCCACACCGGTCGGGTGTGACTGGGATGGCCATTCTCCGTCTGTCATAATTACTACCACGAAGACATTTGTAATGACTCAACCCTACATCATGCATGACCAATTACCAGATTAATGCAAATAAACCATACTCTTATATAAATATAATTATTTCATTCAATACAAAGAACATTCCGTCTACATTTTAATTAACTGATAGTGACCAAGTGCTGGCATTTAATTGAATAATCGCAGCACAGTCGGCCGTTGATTCGAATCCGTCCAGGGCGCAAGTAATAATATAATTTTTAGGGTACTATTTCGGTCGTATTATGCAAGGAACGAGCAAAATCGCGCAACTTTTCCGGTAAAAGTTGAGACAATTTTGATACTTTCGGCTGGAATAATCTACAGGCGATAGATTGATAGCAAGTTAGTAAACAGTAATAAATCTCACGATATAGTTTTAACATTCAACGAATTTGTAGAAGATACGTCTTTTTAATATAATAAATTGCGCATAAGCAAGGAAGATTATGACGGATTTTATTTTTCTCAAAAATATTGAATTCAAAATATCACTTTTAGTTCCACGAGATGATCATGAGTTGCCATGTGTTCACTCCTCTGCATAAATTTGACATGTACATCGGAGGCGTGAAAATGACAATGCGTCATATTTATTCCTAGACGAATCGTTTCACACAAAGTACTGAATACGTATATATATGTAATTCAATAGGGACCATATATTAGTGAAATTTTATCCTATTATTTCATTAGTTTTACAGTAACTTAGTGTATGGTATCAAAATGGCCGTAATAATATCAGTGAATTCATTGAAATTTAAATTAGAGCCCGAACTTTGATCGCTTTCATTTTAGATATTCCAAGTTATGTAACACATTATCGGACAATCACGTGACCTGCACCGCTCTCAGACTGTATGCAACTCCTTCTTGCACAGAGATGCAGCCACATCAAATTCTATAGTACATATTTTGATTGGTCTTATGCCAACTGAGCGTACTGATTACAGATCCCCTTGAAAATCATGTATGGGCAGAAACTAGTGCTGACAAATCCAGCGACCATATTAAGAGCAACTAAAGAACGGCCAAGCATGGACATGAGATTGACCGAAGTGGGCGAAGTTAATTTGACTTCACAATCGTAGAATTTTGAATTTTCTGTTCTCCGTTAATGTAAGAGGTGGCGTAGATTGAATTTAGCAATATTTAACTTTTAATAATAATTCTATTCATCTTCCGATAAAATATTGCTATATTAACTGTTGTTTTACTTCTGTTCACCTCTGCCCTGAAGAAGTTTGTTCGTATCGAAACGTCGGCAATATACATCGGTATAAACATGCCAAAAATATTCCTTGCACCTAACTTCGCCTTATTATTGGGTGCGATGGCCTAGTGGCTATTATGTTGACATCACAGGTTGAATACCCCGAGTTCGAGTCCAGGCCAGTCAGGCTTGTTAATTCATACCTACCACTCAACCAGGGGTGCAATAACTTGGATAAGTTAAGGCAAATCATATCTTTCCAACAACTCTTAACCTTGCAGGGGCTTGGTCAGGGTAATTCACTCACAAGTAGTAGCTATAAAAAAAAAGAAAACAAAAGATTCTTATTTAATTTATCTTCTTATATTTTTTGACCCCAAAATTCATATCCTAGATCTACCACTGTCTCACTTGTACATTCCGTCCTAATTATGATCAAATATTCCAATACTCTTGATTGCTTCAGAAACTAACAAACACACACGAACGTACAATACGATTATATACACTTTCGCATTCTACTCATTATTGCATTCTATTCTATTCAAACACAACAATCCAACAATTTCAAATAATTTGATAACTCACCATCAGACTTCCAGCAGGAAATGAGTAGGTGATGACAAGAGTCAACCATGTTTCATATCCTGGCAGTGATTCAGGCGACACAGCACATGACATCTTCCCATTAGGTGGTTGTTGGTCGATGATTCTCACACCAGGTTGGGTTGATGCCTCCTGGGCTGAAATGATGAGACAATAACAAGTAATATTGTGAGTGATCAAGACAGTAGCACAATTAGGATTTTTAGCCAGAAATACTGTATGGTCATGAAGTACAAAAAATATCGCAATAACCTGTAAATTTGTTTAGTTATTTTTTCAGTTTAAAATGACATATTTTGAGCAATTTAATAAATTGCGCTAGGAAATCCTATTTTTTTGGTTGACCGAAAAGCTTCAAAACCATCAACACAGCTATTTCATAGCAGTGTTGATGATTTCGTAACTTTTTGTACAGTTTGGTTGCTACTGGACATTAAAAAATGCATCTTTATTTTTTTATATGAAAACTACATCATGAAATATTGCTCAATTGCTAAATTATCTTCTGATAGAACCCATTTTCTTCAGGTGTCTGAGTAGCAGAACAGCTGGCATTCTGCCAGTATGGTAAAAATTTTGAGCTGAAAAAATTTTCCTCGTTGAATTTACTTTTTTACTTTCAATGAATTGGCAGTAATTTTGGTTTGAATCATAATTTTACCAATAAATCCATAAGCACATTTTTTCAGATCCATTGTTTTGGTGGGATCACCCTGACCAAGGTACTGTACCAGCTACCACTTTAAACGGACCAGGTTAGAGTTGTTGGAAAGATATGATATTACCAGTTCAGCGGAGTCTACCCACGTCATCACACCCTGGGGAATAACTTGGTGGGCATGGATTAACAAGTCGGTCTCACCAAGATCTTCAACATGCGATGCCAACATGATAACCTCGAGGCCAGGCCTTCATTTTCTGTTCTATTTCTTTGGGGGCAAATATGGATTTCGTTACTCGAGTATGTTATACTTTTGGTTTTTCAATATATGGCTATTTATTTAATTAATTCACACTATTTTATATAAACGTTGTTCTTAATATTCGGAACTTAATTATAAGTTCAGTTCATCGGCGGTCGACAAGAATATTTTCAAACAGTATCAGAGTATAACGGAAAGTTATTACCACATTTCTAATATGCAAATACCCATTGCTTGAAATTTGTTATTCTTGTGATTGTTTGAAGCTTTTTGCCATTTGTGGGCGCGATGGCCTAGTGGTTAAACATGTTGGCATCGCAGGTTGAAGATCTCGGGTTCGAGCCCCGGCCAGCCCGGCTCGCTCATCCATGCCCACCACTCAACCCAGGGTATAATAACTTGGGTAGGCTAAGCCGAACAGGAAAAGATGATATCTTTCCAGAAATTGAACCCTGTCCGTCTATAAGTGGCCGCTGTTATAGGGCCTTGGACAGGGTGATCCACTCTATGAAGTGGCTATAAAAAAAATAAAAAATAAATTTGCCCTAAACTTCATAATGAAAATTTGAATTCTTGGAAAAAAATTTTCATTGCTGAGCAAATTAAAGACAAACCAATTCAGAACTCATCTAATTCAACTCAACATCTTTTTACAGTTATGCATTTGAGTGGAACCCTACAAACAAGGCACTATATGGGAAATTTTATTGGAAAGAAGATACCTTTCTGTTTTGGTCGAGCCTACCCAACCTGCAACCTAATACCTTGATAATTACAAATAGTAGTAAAAAGGGAAATAATTTGGCTTGAATATAGTTTAATATCTTAAAAAATCTTGAAATGTAAAATGAAAGATAACTTCAAGAGCAGTGGCAACGCGAGCTTTCAATTCTCGAGGAATACATCCAGTTTTTCTTTCCGTGTCAAGAATGGTACACACACTGGCGCACAAAAAACTTTTCAGCTTATTTGTTGTAAATTAGGACAAAAAAAACGTTCACAAAAGACAATTACTCGCCAAATCTGGGCAAAAAATTTGCCTGTTATGATGAAATTTTAAAATAATGTCCAAAATCTTTGGGGAGGGAGAGGAGGCTATCCTCACTGGTTTATTGCGTCTGCAGTTTCACACACTAGATCTGCCCAAAGTACTTTTTCTGTCTAAAACCCTGATTTTCAACTTATCACCTCCGGTTATTAATTGCCGATAACTTCAAAGTGAAACTGGAGAAACATGCAGTCATTTAATATATGATTACCACTTGAACTTCTTCCTACTGCCCCCAGATCTTCCGGGCTTTCTGACTTGGGATCATTCTGATCAATATTGCTTGAAGAAGCCCCACGGTCTGCTCTGGTAACCGTTAGCCCAATGCTTGTTGAAGGTTCCTCACTTGATGGTGCTTCCCTATCAAATCGAGAAAATAATTCATCCATTAACATATCGTAGCATTTACGTGACTCTTTGACCAAAGTTTCTGAACGCACAGTTTCTTTGAGAAATTGTATTGGTAATTTCTCTAGATTAATGAGACTGAATAACTCTTGAAAAATCTTTTTCCTGCTTTGAACATCATGTTTAACCCATTTAAGAGCTCCGTGCCATTTTACAGCTTCAGAAGTATATTTAGTGTTTGGAGATTTGAGAAGCATTACGATGTCATCATTGCTGACATCACAAAACTCATTTTTGCCGATAATTTCTTCGAAATTCGCCTCCAGGAATCGATTTATCACATCTTTTACTGCAGTTGTATCAGAAACTTGACGAGTTTCGGCCAGATTCTTCAGGATGAAGCAGTTGTCAATCTCAAGATTCCTCTCGAGATTTTCGACATCTGAGAATAATGCAACGATCACTGTTTTCTTCACATCGTCATTCGCTTTCACCAAAGTATCAACTACTACAGTTTCCAGAAGAAATTTGAATGGGAATTTCTTTACATCGATGGCTTGAACAAGTTCAGATAAATATTTTTCGTTTCCTTCTCCTCTTGTCCAAGTTATAACAGCATTCCATGATATTTGATAACCAGCGTTTGAAGCTTTCATGTAACGCACGAGATCTGGTTTGTTGATGAACGGAAACATCTCGGAAGAAATTATAGATTCAAAATCAGCAACCACAATCCCCTCCGCCCTTTCTTCCAAATCAGGACGATCGAAGGTTTGGGCCAAGTTGATTATAGAGAGACAATTTGTTGGAGATAGAATGCTTTGCAAGTATTGGAAGCAAAGATTTGTCAAAACAACCATTTGTAACAGGTTGGATGCCTTTAAGATATGTTGAATGTTTTCTATTTTCAAATCTGCCTCTCCTTTATACATGAACTCTATGCATTGTGCGATTCCATCCTGATCAACATCCTTCATATCAATCAAACCGTCGTGAACTTCCTTCATGTTGCTTGAAAACATGGATTCAAAGTATTCTGAGGAGGCCGCCAGAACATTGCGATGCACAGGGAATGATTTGTTGCCAACTTTGACAGTGAAATCACAAAGAAATTTGTTGCCCCTCAACCTATTGAGTGATGACATAAGAACATCGGATTGCGTTGATCTCGCTTGTTTAACAAAATCCATGACTTGATAACTCAACCTTAACTAGTCAACAATTTCACTAAAAAAATCTAGAATAATTTCTGCACAAGAGGAATAAATTTTGCAACTAAAGCTGGCACTAGTAATTTACCAAGTAAAATGATCCCAGTTTTTTGATGAAATAACATTTCGACAAGCATGAACCATATATGACCAACACTATGGTTGTATCGTCCATCTGTGGCTTAAACTTTAATGCTTAAACTTTAATGAGATATTTCCGATTAGGCTGGATTCAGTGATTTATGGTGAAAGATTCTGTCATGGTTCGATCTACTGAGAGAAACCTTTATCATTAGGCAGCATAATCATGATTATCATAAAGTTTCACTGAGCTGGCTTCAGAAAATTTTGACATATTCCGTATGTGTCATAAGAAAAGACTAAAAGGAAGCATAGAAGTGGTAGATGGTTTTACGCAAAATCTTGTCTTTTTCTGAGTCTGAATTATCCAAGCAATTCTATTTGGATGGATAAAAAAGGCTTCAAAACTGCCATTTCACCTTCTTCTACAGTATGATTGCAACTGGACACTCAAAAAAACATTTATTCTTCTAGCAACAGACATATCATAAAATATTGCATATTTGCTAAATTGTTTTCCGATTAAACTGTTCATTCTGTTGTTCGAATAGTCGTAGGAGTCTTAATCCTCGGTGTTCGATTAGTCGTCGGATTCCGAGTAGCAAAGTTTCTGAAATTCTGCTATAACCCAGGCAAGAGGTCACCAACTGTATCTATCAATTATGCCTATGAAATTTGACACATGTCAGTGTAATGTGGTAGTACAGTCACTGACAGTAGATAAAGCATGATTCTGCTGCATTCGATTCATAGTATAAATGATACTTGAATGCTGCATCCTATCACTTCATACTTAATCAAACAGCAACAATATTTCCAGACTCTAATACAAACTACATAATGGTAAAGCTATCTTAAACTCAACTACTCAATAATCAAGAATAATTTCTGCAACTGAAGCCACAATAGGACACTGATATCCCATGAAATTGGTTGGAAGTAACAGACATAAAGTGACAGCGGTGCATTCAGGGAAAGTGTGCCAAGAGATCACATATAATAAAAAATTTTAAATTTTCTAAATTTGTATTCACTTTAAGCATTAACTAAATGGCAAAGGTCTACCTACAATGTTAAAACCAGCAACTGCACCACAAGTGCAAACACTATTGTATAGTTTAATGAGTGGTATATGCCCTGGGCAATAATAAAATTATCTACACCTTCTTCATGTCTCTTACAGCATGCAATAAATAATATAATGTTCAGCAGTGCTTCTAGTGAACATTGTAATAGATCATAAAGTAATATTCATCATTATTCTATTCTACTTCATCCGACCAGCAAAATTTGTTACTCAGAGGCACAAAGAAAATGTCCCCTCAGGAATAAATAAAACATTCAAACGTAATATTTCAATATATTCTTATTTATAAAGTCTCCTTTTACATTTCTTACAGATCGAAATGATTCGCAGAATAATTATCGAACTGATAGAACTTTTATGACTTATAACACAAAATACTTCCCTCATATCAGCATTGCTTGTGATATCTTTCTAATTTGCAACATCAAATATCGATGTAAAATCCATTCTTGGTGTCGCCTTCTCAATACATAAGTGTTTTAATCCAGAGTACAATCAACTATTGTTGGTAGAAATATAACATCATATATTTATATTCTGTAATTTGATAACAAAATAGATTGATAAATGAAATAGTTATGAATATGGGAGAGTGGATACAATATTAATAGTTGCAATAAAGCTTATTCAATATAAAAACCGTAATAAGAATTGGATTATAAACTGCGAATAACATAAAACTAGTACCGTATTTTGCGGCGTATAAGCACCTCCGTGGTAATGGTCGCAAAGGGTCATTTTTCTAAAATTTTGCTATTTTGCACACAGACATGACGCAGCGCCGTAATAGTCGCAAAGTGTCGGTGAACCACTCCTCAAAAACGCTTTTCAAACGCTAAAGTAATAACGTACAGTAATTCATTAACTCAGACGCATGGAACACAGTACTGTTTTTGTCCAGGTGCGCAATGTCGTTTCGGCCAGGTGTGCAGGTGTGCAATGTCGTTAGACCAGGTGTGCAATGTCGTTCGGCCAGGTGTGCAATGTCGTTTCGGCCGATGTCCGTAAAACATCGTTTTTCTCCCTTCAAAGTGTCGCGGTGGATTGTTGAAGCATGGGAACAAGTGAGCCCAGAATGCCTAGTGAATGGTTTTAAGAAAGCTGGTATATTTTACTCCCTTCCAGACAAAATTGAAGTGCCGATCGCTACAACCCAATCACCTTTGTATGATCTGTTTTCCTCAGACACCGAAGACGCCATTTCTTGTTGTTGTAATTATTGTTCATCGAGATACACATTTTGCATTTTAATACATTGCCTACCAAGACGTCATGTCGTGAACATAAACAAAACATAATTAATGGGAGCAGTTTCTACAATAGTACAAAACATTATCACAGAAACAGTGTGAAAATGTGCAATTGTGGAACTTTCTTGATTGATTGATTTTGTTGATTAAAGTGTGCCATCGATTGCGTCATTGTCAAAACGTCAAAGTAATTCGCGCCGAACCTTCCGAGTTTAAATTCCTTAGGGGGTATTTAAAACAATATATTATTGGCGATAAAATAATTTATTATTTTTTATGAATCAGGCTTTTAAATACCAAAATATATATATTTCGATGTCACAATTGTAGATTTTTCCTTGTTTCGTTAATTTAAAGGCTGGCGTCGATTGCGTCATCGTCAAAACGTCAAAGTAATTCTGGTCAACTTGCTAAGTTTAAATTCCTTGTTTCGTTAATTTAGAGGCTGGCGTCGATTGCGTCATTGTCAAAACGTCAAAGTAATTCTCGAACTTGCTAAGTTTAAATTCCTTGTTTCGTTAATTTAGAGGCTGGCGTCGATTGCGAACTACATACATTCCCTTTCCCGCCGTTTTGCAATGAATGATATAATTAATACTGGCCGTTCCGATTGATGATCACACATGATCGGATCGTCATCAAATTAAATCGCACGTATGACGATGTATGACATGTATGTACCAATGAACATTCATTAATGTCTGCAAGCAAAAAGATCGAGCATACACGGTAAATTTGGGTGCAGTCTATTATCAATTTAATTCGAATCTCTCTACAATTTGACATATCTTGAAAGTACATGCGCTGGCCGCGTCATCTATATATAACTTTTATATACCTAATATGAAACGCTCCACAATTCGCTGTGGATCGGGAAAAAAACAATAAATTGGTCGCAGCAATGTAAAAGTCTCAGAAAGAAAACTTTTGGAAAAAAGTAGCGACTTATCCGCCGCGAAATACGGTAGATATTCTCAAAAATTGAGAAATCGAAATTGCTCAAATGAATTTCATTCCATCTTCGGTTCTTGAAATGTAAATCGGAAACATTTACATCAAGATTTTTTGTTTCACTTGTAAATACAGTTCACCAAATTTGAACATTTTTATTCCGGGATCAAATTGATCAATGAATGTTTCCAAATTGAATTAAAAAATACTGCGATATAATAGCCTAGAAAGACAAACGCTATTCATACGGTAGCTTATAGAATATCATTAGCAAGTAAGTAAAAACACAAACACTACAGAGTGTCCCAGCAATATGCCACTGTCTCCTATATACAGGGTTCGAATATAATCATTATAGTCAGGGTCTAAAGTTTGTTCTTTGATTGACGGTTAAAATTGTATTGCAGTATTGTAAATATGTTGGGGTTAGGGTCGCCACTTCTATGCACATTTATTGGAAATTGGAACCCAATTCGATCCTAAAATCACATAACAATATTCAATAAATGTTCAATTTTGAAAATGGTTAGATGGTGATTTTGAAAAGCAGTAGAGGGTTTTACATCGCCCAGCACAGATACCACTCACTGCACTCTATTATAGTGGTTCAGTTCATTTTGTGATGCTTTCCACTCAAAGTGCAGTCACTAGAATTATATTTCATGGACACTTTTTGCAATTTAGTTGCTATGATGTTATGAGCCATAGATGGATCGACCTGTTAAGGCACACGGCATCAGTGATTTCATGCCCGACAAAATAATTTTTTTACTATTTGATTAAAAATCTCTGTGAATCACACCAATTCACCATGTTCTAATCATCCAAATCAATTTGAAACTTTAATCTAAAATTGGCATTTTATAATTTGAAACTTTTAACCTTAATTCAAACTATGCTATGCCAAACAAGGGCTATAGATGGACAGAGCCTGAGTAGGGTCACTAAATCATCGGCTCATACCACAAACCTCATTGTAATTTTCCACTCTTATAAACTTTGTACGGAAGAACAGTTTTAAATGATTTATCGGAATAAAGTTTTTGTGTCAATATGTTAAATTTGTACAAACAAATATACAGCATTTTGGGTCTCTAAACACTTGAAAGGTATTTCAGACACCACAGCACAGCAAACCCAGCCATATAGGAGTAAGACATAATGTTGTCTTCCAAGAATTTCGTTTTGCATTTTCTCAAATTAAAATTCGCTCCCCTAGGAGAAGCCAATTAATAGTCACACAATAAGTAAAGAGCTACCGGTGCTTCAAAAGATAATAATACCAACAACTGCACTCTATGGGCAGAAAAAACTGAATAGTGCTATAATAAAGTGCAGAGGATGGTATCTATTTAGACTGGCAGAAGGCTGTCTGCTCTGCTACTCAGACACCCGAAGAAAAATGCTCCGTCAAAAGAATATTCACGAAATGAGCAATATTTCATGATATATTTGTGGCTGGAAAATTTGAATGTCTTTTTTTGAGTGTTTGGCCATGAGCAAACCGCATAAAGAAAAATGCTCCGTCAGAAGACTATTTATCAAATGAGCAATGTTTCATGATATATTAGTGGCTAGAAAATTTGAATGTCTCCTTTTGAGTGTTTGGCCACGAGCAATCTGTAGAAAAAGGTTTGAAATTTGAACTTTTTTGAACTTTTCTGTCCATTCGAAGAAAATGACATGAACTTTAGAATACCCGAAGAAAACCAATATTCTGCCACCCTGATAATACTTTCGTAAAAAGGATCAACTTTAAAAAAAGGGCAACACAATCATGATAAACACTGTTTTCTATTAAATCACGAATTTGCTCAAGAATGGACTAACAAGACTTAAAATATGAATTGAAAGTAAGTAACAACACAAACCATACAGACTATGCTACAATATGCCACTGGTAATGATTTGCATTGTCTCCTATATACAGGGTTTGAATTAAATCATTGTATTCAGGGTCTAAAGTTTGTTCTTTGATTAAAAGTTGTGTTGAAATTGTATTGTAGTATTGTAAAAATGTAGGGGTTAGGGTCGCCAATTTTAGATACATTTATTCTCGACTTGAAACACATTTCCTAATCTACAATGAGCATAAAATGTCAAAAATTCAAGTATCTAACTTTTAAAAAATGATAGATGAATTAACATAGCCCAGGGCAGAAACCAATCACCGCACTCTATTATAGTGGTTCATTTTTATTTGATATGTTTTCCTCTTAGAGTGCAGTTGCTGGAAATGCATTTCATAGTAGCTTTTCGCAATTCAGTCGATATAAGTTTCGTCGATGCTTCTGGCATTACTTGGAGCGAAAAAAATATTTCATACTTTTCCATAGAATATGTGAATATGAATATGTGTTTTCAAGTATGAGCCACTGATGGATCAAGCTGTTCAGGCACAGTGCATCTGTGGTTCCATGCCAGACAAAATAACATTTTTTGATTTCACAATTTACTGAAATATGTCTGTGAATCGTACTGAATCAGCAAAATGAATATTCCAAATATCAGAATCTATTTGAATCTTAAATCCGAAATTGGCATCCCCAGTTGAGAATAAATTTCAACCTTTTAATCCCTCAATTTAACTTCTCTATGTCAAACATAGGCCACAGTTGGACTGAGCATGGGAAAGGTTACTACATCAGCGGCTCATACTTCAAATCTCATTGTAATCTTCTACTTTTATGAAGTGTGTGTCACACATGTCAGAAGACCATAATAAATACCGTTAGTAGTACTACTGATGTTTGTTTATAGGGGGGGTGTATGCAATATTGATAAAATCATTAACCGTATCACGAATTCTTGATGATTAAAATTTCAGAGGAAGATTGAAAAAAGCGCTGGCATTGCAGGTTAAAGATCTCGGATTCAAGCCCCGGAGATTCCAGCTCGTTAAGATTCCAGCCCGTTAATCCATGCCCACCACCTAACCCAGGCTGTAATAACTTGGGTAGGCTAAGCTGAAGAGGAAATCAATCAATCAATATTTTATTTCGTCGTTTGTTAATTAATACAACACAAAAAAATAATGTATATGAATAAAAGTGGAACGGAATTGGGACTGGTGGCTGGAAAAAACAATTCCCAAAGATCATATTTTTCCAGCAATTCGAACCATGACTGTGTGTGAGTGGCCGCTAATATAGGGCCTTGATCAGAGTGATCCACTTCAAGAACCGATTATATATATAAAAAGGTATAAATGAAAATAAACAAGATATTAATCTCAGACACGAAGCCGCCAATAAGATTTGTTTATACTAAAAAAACTCACATGCACCAAGTATAAGTTGAATGAAAAGTCGTCCATATCGATTTTATCGAGAAATCAAGTGCATTTCAATAAAAGGTCTTCTTTTTTTCGGCATCTTTTTAGGGAAAGAATGAGGGCCATTATCTTATGGTATTTAGACATCAGAAAAACAGATATCTGGGAAATTTTTGCCATTGATATAGAATTTTGAAAACGGAAAGCTCTTTAAAAATATTTGTTCGTTTTTAGTATCCCATTTGGAGTATGACGTTCAGAGAACTGGGGATTGATCTTAAAATTCATTTTCTGTTATAAAGTAGTATGATCAGGGTGCTACAAAGTTGGTCAATGTACGGGCGCCCTGTAGTTATGGACTTCAGAATGGACCCAACGTATTTCCTGCGTGTCGTGAGAGGCAACTATAAGGAAACAAAGAAGTGGTAGATAGTGTTACCATCGCGCAGGGCAGATATCCCTCACTGCACTTGCAAAGATGATTCAGTTCTGTTTGGGATGTTTTCCACTTAGAGTGCAGTTGACGAAAAAACATTTCATGGGAACTGAACTATTTAATAACAATTTAGTATCTTAATTTAGTATTAGTTTTGGTGCTGGAATTACTTGAATGATTTTGAATAACAAAAATTATTCCTCTCCTTTCAGGAAAACTGTATGTTGTCAAGTATGGATCGAGCTGTTCAGGCACAGTGCATCAGTGATTTCATGTTCAACAAATTTTTTATTACCGGTAATTGGTAAATTTTTTTTGTTTGACAATTTGGTGAAAATTGAAATCTGTTATCAAATCATACTAAATCATTAAAATAAATATTTGACCATATCACAACAGTTCACCAAATTTGAACATTTTCACTTCATGATAGAATTGAACAATTTTCCCGTATAGAATCAAATTTATAAATACCAGAGAATTGATGTGTTGAATATCTGCCATCTAGACATGGTCCATCAATTGCTCATATTTGGTAAAAAAAAATCACAATTGGTGGAAAAAATGTTTCGGAACAAACGTAAAATCACAAGACGCCGAATCATACCGTCACCAAAATAAGTATCCAAATCATACATGTATCCAAACCTATTCAAATCTCGAATATAAATGTGTAATTCTTATTTAATGATTAAGTCAAACCTTTCAACCCCTAATTTAATTAAATTTCGCTGTGCCAAACATGGACCACAGTTGGACAGAGCCTAAGTAAGGTCACAGCATCCGCTCATACCAGGTTGAATATAACTGATCTCCAGTCACCTGGCAATTCAACTGAGTTTTTGCATTAGATATAAAATCATGATTCTACTACACAACACACTAGAGTATAATAATCATATATAGAGGTTTCAGAAAATAATTTTAATTACGAGTAAAAGAAAATATTACTTCGATGACTCTAAACATTGCTACGTATCAGTGGTTCTTATAGATTCTTATTTCTGTTTTCCAACTGATAATTCATCCAACTACTTCAATAAAAATAAACATTGTACATAGCAGTTCTGTTAAAATATCATGATTTCTTATACATTCCTATTTTTGCTGTCCAACTTATGCTTGATTGCTGTGTATCCTACTATTTCACACAAGGCCAAACAGCAGTAACATTTCCAAACTTTAATACAATTTACATAATGGTGAAGCTATCGTAACCTCAACTACTCAACACCAGCAATCAAGAACCATTTCTGCAACTGAAGTCACAATAAGACACTGATATCCCATGCAATTAGGTGGAAACAGACATAACATAAAAAGTCAAATATATAAAAATACAGAGGCCAATGAGATGTAGTCAAGTATGAGCCACAGATGAATCATGTCGACGACATGCGATGTAAAATTTAAACTTTGCTTTTTTTAATTTCAACAATTAACAGTTTTTTACACTCAGCTTCATGTCCAACAAGAATAAAATTATGTCAGGTTTTATATATGTTGTATACAGTGGAAGATTTGGAAAAATTCAAAACATTTCCCTGATCAAATCATGACATAAATTTCAAACTAGCTTTTTTATCATATATCATGTTTTAATCGAATTGAAACAGTTTAAACATTTCATCGGAGACGGGAAAAAATTTTCAAAACTGAGATTTCAGGACGGGCAACTGGCTAAATATTGAAAACAACCACTGGTTTATAATCTCACATGAAGAATTTAGAGATTTCCTAAGCTTCGAAGCCTTGAATGGTCATTATGGTCATAAGTGGGTTGGCACCTTGCCGCTTTTCGAAATACGATAAATATTGTATACGCCATGATTTTTTTCGAGTCAATTGAGATCAACTGATGACAAAATTGTTTAAAATATTAATATATTATATTGTATAATATTATCAGACAGTACGCAACAACTCAAACACTACAGTAATACACTTTGCCACAGGTAAATATTTGCATTGTCTCCTATACAGTGTAGCATAATCTTTTTTTCTTTCGTGTGACAGATTGTCAGATAAATATTTGCATCCTCTCTTATATACCGTGCCATTAGAACTGATGCATTGCCAAGTATGGGCAACAGTTACACCAAACCTCAGTAGGGTCGAAATATAATCAGCCCATACAAGATAAAATAAAAGTCTGCCAGTCACATGACCTGCCTGTCTGCTTTTGATATAATATTTAGTGAAAATCAATGGTAATTTTAACCAAAAATATTATCTAATTAATTTTGAAAAATACCCAGCCTTTGTATTCAATAAAAAAAATTCGGAAATTTATCCACAGACTGGTAGAATAATGGGCATTATACAGCACATCTAAAGAAAAAACACCAGGAAATAAGAGTTCCTATTAGAAGAAAAAATAATATATTAAGATAAGGTAAATTGAAAAAATAATAAAAATAGACATTTATAGTGATTTGTGTTGAAAGTTTTTAAATAGCAATGTTAATTAATGATGGAAAAGCTTTTAAATTCGAATTAAAGATTACTGAGAATATTATTGAAATCATATCTCAAAATACTTGGGGCTTTTTATCTACACTTTGTTTACAGACTGGAATAACATGTCAGAGTGACAGAATGTCAGCTACTCTGACCTCCAGGAAAAAAGATTGCTATCAGAGGGAATAGTATTCTGTGGAAATGCTACTTACAAGTGTCTTGTGCTAAAAGTAGGGTTGTCTTTATAGTTCAGTTTGAACGATATTGGAAATTGATTATACAAATAAAATGATGTTTCAACAAATAAACGGAATTGCTGATATTTAACCCATTTGTAGCAAAGTCATGATTTATGTTAAATTTTACGATATTTCATATCATGATTTTGTTGCAGATTGAATCAATTAATGGCACGACAGTTCAATCAACTATGAAGTTTCTATTAATGTTATCACTTACAGACTGGCAGAAGGTCTGCTGCTCAACGCACAAAGCAAACAGATTACATCCGAAGAAATGGCCAGTATTACATGATATACCTCTTGCCAGAAGAAAAAATGTCTAATTGCGCATGTCTAGTTGTGACAAAGCTAAGGTTTAAAGCCATCAATACTGCTATGAAATTACGTTGTTGATAGTTTTGAAGCCTCTTTGACCGTTCGAAGAAATTGAAATAAACATTTTGTTCACCCGAAGAAAAACTAGATTCTGTTACCCAGGTATGGAATATTTATGCACCGGATGTTGTTACTGGTTTTCAGTTTTATTTCGGTCCTTGCTTGTTGGTCTCATCATGCACTGCTTTAACCCCAATTCTGATAAATTTTAAGTAAGAAAACATGATTTTGTTGCTAAAACATCCACAAGTTTTACTGAATTAAAATATTGCGAGTATCTCTTTTACCTGATTATTTCATTACAAATCATGATTATGCTGCACAGATTTTTTAGTGGCCAACCACCTGGATTTTTATTCCAAAAAAATGTTTTAAACCCTATTAGACTTCTACTAATTTCAATCACAGCTTTCCTGATATTTTGTTCGAAGCGACTTCGTAATGCCGAGTTGTTGATATTGTCCGAGCTTGATCAGGTGTCGTTGGTGTAATCTATTTTGTTGTGTTTGTATGTACAAAAGTATCATCCATTATTACACAAAGAGTCAAACTATATTACCAGATATATATGATAAATATCTTACATTCCAGGAATTAGAAACATGAAAAATCGGTTTAATAATAATAATATTATTTTATAAATATAGGATTAATATTATACTTCAGGGTGTTCCGAGACTGCGAGCAGCAAAGAAAGAAATTTCTTCAAGTTAGAGGACTGGATAATTGGACTGCCCTAATTGACCTGATTCAAATAAAAAAAACTTTTATGTTGTATCCTATACGTTCCCAGCAGAATTTTCAAACAAAAAGAAAATACAAGGTGTTTGGAAACGTTCAGACCTTGCTTATATGGTAGAATCATGATTTACATATTATATATTGGTACATATCATGATTTTGCTGCTTTATTTATGACACAACCACAATATTGGAACATTTATCGATTCCTCAACTCCACAGTCTTGGATGAAATCTTGTATGAAAAAGTCTAAAATATTCGATTCAATCACAAAAATATATAAAAATGCAAAGTAAAACAAGAAATCTAATAATCAAAAATTCTTGCATATAAGTTGCATGGCCAATAACAAAATATACATATTTCGAATTAGAAGAAGCTCAGAATGTTATGAGAAATCAAAAACGTGTTAAATAGACGAGTGTTCCTCTTAAACAAAATATTGCTTACTGAAAACAAACTATAAATAAACATTAAATCTTTCAAAGTGAAACTTCACAATATTCTACATAATATTTGAACTATGATGAAGGTAGAGTCCTCATACTTTTTGGTGAGATTCACTCTAGGCAAGGTCGGAACCAACCATGGCCACTTGGCCACTTATATGGCAAAGAGTTACTACAAAATGCAAATACATCAACTGCACTGTGCGGAGAACATTCCAAATAGAACTGAACTGTTAGTGCAGTCTATGGCATCTGCCCTGGGAATGGTAAATATATCTTATATTTCTTTTTTTTTCTTCGTCTCATACAATCTGCAGGAATTATGTCAGGACAATTCTAAAGATGACCCCTATAGGGCTCGAATTAAAGCAACATTTGGGCTTCAAAATTGTTTTTAACAAATGTATACAGGGATTTGAACTTTAACACTACATATATATATCAAGATTATAATACAATATAAAAGGTAAACAGAGCAGATTATTATCGCAAGTTCAAGTTGAACAACCAACACTAAAATTTGAACAAGTAAAATAGTATTGCTACAAAATATAATAGAACATAATATATGAGAAGTGGATTATCAGTAGGACTATGAAGAATTGCAGAAAGTATTGACTGATAAGAATTTATTGCACTCGACAAAATATAGTAAATCACAACAAATCTAATGTAAAAGAAGAAATTGGGGAGAAATGTATCAAATCATATTTGCTGATGTATTTTTTCATGTAAATTAAAAAACCTGAGAAATTTATGGATTTGAATACTGCCTGAGAGCAACTGTAACTAGAAGAAAAAAATGACGCAATGAAATTCAGAGTTCAATAATAGAATATTAAACATTTTGAATAAACTCGGAATAATAATACAATACAACAATATTTAACTTGTTGATTCAGTAAGTCTGGTGATTCCACGACATCTATATATTTTCTTTTACAACCACTTCGTGGAGTGAATCACCCTATTTACTAAAAATTTTATAATTCCTCTGCACAATAAGGTAAATATACCAAACGATTTTGAATATGAATTTTTCTATGGGAGATAATTTCTATACCGATATCATGTACCCAAATAATGAGATATACATATACTGAATTTGATTATTCTTTTTATATTGACTGTTATTAGCATTTTGACACTCTACTCTACTGCAGAAATCATGGAAGTTCATATTTTTTCTGAGATTGAGAGTTAAATAAGTTGTCGTCCACACAAGATGATTCTTTCATTTGCAGAAGATCGATTAATCGCATATCGCCAATTGACCTTAAGGAGGAATGCAATGAAAAGTAACGGCAAACCGGAAAACTTTGATAAAACAAATATTCAAGCTACTTCTATTTCAATTCACCACATTCCAGTCTCATAAAGCTACAGAATATAGCCTAACATTAGGAGTCATACCAGTATGAAAATAATGCTCTCATCAGTGGTATAAAAATCTTGCGCACCAAGGGCGCACAAAAATTTTTCGACCTTTTTATCAAAAAAGACACCATTTTGGGGGGCAAACACTATAAGACTCCTTGATAATAATAAATCGCTTCAATAAATCATGTCTCATCTTCAATTCAAAAAAATCAAAATCGCTGATATTAACTAAATTTTTTTGGTTTTACTTGTAAATAAAGTTCAACAAATTTAGACATTTTCACCTCAGGATCAGATGTACAAATACTGTAATAAAATAGACCAACAAAGACATACATTTATTTTTTGAAAATATAATTTTTTTGATTCTGTAGACTTCCGGCTGGAAAGTTGAATTCAAATATTTATAGAGAGCTTGATAAATTCAACATCCCAACATCTCAAAGTTACAAGGCGAAAAAGATTTTTGTCAAAAACCGCACATTGTGAATTGTAATATATATCAGGCTTTTGCTGCACAATGAGTCAATTCATTTACGGTATGTATATATATATGAATTTAAATCTCTATTCATACTGTAACTTGTAGAATATCACTAGCAAGTAAGTAACAAGACACTACAGTGTGTCCCAGTAATACAATTTATCACTGGTAAATATTTGCATTGTCTCCCACATACAGAATTCGAATTACTGGTAAACAAGGTAAATTTGATAAATCATTGTAGTCTGGGTTTAAAGTTCTCTGTTTACTTCACTCTTCAACAATGATAAAATTTATTAAGTTTCCCCCCAAACAGAGAATTGATGTGTTGAATGTCAGGTATCTGCCATATAGACACGACATCAATCGTTCATATTTGACAAAATAATTTATAACATGAAATCACAAGAAATTTGACAATAAGTCGAATCATACCATCACCGCAGTGAGTATCCAAATAAGATATTTATCCAAACCTATTCGAATCCCGAATATAAATGTGTAAATCTTAATTTAGACCTTTCAACCTTTAATTCAAATAACGCTATACCAAACATAGGCCACAGTTGGACAGAGCCTAAGTAAAGTCACAGCATCGGATCATACCAGGTTGAATATAACTGATCTCCAGTCACCTGACAATTCAACTTATTAGATATGAATCATGATTCTGGTGCACAACACATGGGAGCATAATAGTTTCAAAAAATAAATCTAATTGAGAGCAAAAGAAAATATTAATTCGATGCCTCTAAACATTGCTATATATCAGTGATTTTATATATTCATATTCATGTTGTCCAAATGATACTTCATTCAACTACTTCAATAAAAATAAACATTGTACATAGCAGTTCTGTTAAAATATCATGATTTCTTATACAGTTACGAAGTTAAACAATTCAAACGCAAATATTAGGACATAATGCAGCATGAACATTTTAAATAGAACCAAACCACTATAATAAAGTGATATCTAAACCTGATAATACCAGAGTGATTTTAAAACTATCTACCACTTCTTTGTATTATTTTTGGTCACCTCCTTCTACATACTCTGTTTAGTCTATTTCCATCTAGTCTCTCAAGCTATTTACAAATGTTGTTAAAATAAAAACGTCCAAAAAAATCAGAAAGTATTCGCTTTATATGAGCTGTTGAAAATTCTTTAAATAAAGCTGGAAAGATTTCAAAAATTACTTTTTATTTTATGCATGAAAGTATTTTATTATGGCGATTAAACTGTAATTTACAATTTGAAAATAACGAAAAATAACTGGAATATTATTGTATTTGAATGCGTATATTCCTGATCATAATATGTTGCCGGCAATGGTGGTGACTTTGATGTCAAAATATTCAAATTCACAAATATTAGTGATTCTTTAGCTTTGACTTTTCAGATACCTGAAGGAAAACGATATTCTGTCACTCAGATGTAAAGTATCATTATACAGCCTCATTAGGTTCTCACAATTTGAAATAATTTGCATGACCAATTTCTGAATGAAACTTCCCTCGTATCAGCATTGCTTGTGATATCTTTTTAACTTGCAACCCCAAATAACGATGTATAATTACCATTACTTGTGTCGGCTTCTCAATACATAAGGGCTTCAATTCAGAGTGGAATCAACTATTATTAGCAGACATCCATATTCTGTCACTTGAACGAACCAGTTAAATTCATACACCAAACTGTAACTAATTAAACTTATGGAGGATGAATACAAAGTCCTTAAAAATGTGGTGAAAATATTGTAAATAAATAAAACATGATGATATTTATCTGAGAAACCTGTACATATTCTCACCAGGTCAAAACATATTATATTGAAAATATCATGTATGTGCCACAGATAAATCTTGTAAACTATTCAAGTATGGGCCACAGGTAAATCGTGTCGTCAAAACACATTCTCTGCAAGAATGCGGTACAAGCAAGTCATGTCACCAAAATGCATTCTATCACTGACTGAGTACAATTTCCAATTTTAACACTGAAACTTAATAGTTCTATTTGCAACTAAACTGATGAATATTAAAAAATAAATGAATAATGAGAATAATGTTTATCAAATGTTCGGCTTCAAGGGCAGCAGGAAAAGGATTCCTGGAAAACTTGTGAAATGTGACTTATGTCATGATTTTGCTTCAATCGAACAAGGTCACCCTGACCCACTCATAGACGAATACGTCTAAGCTGTTCGAAAAAGATGATCTTTCCAGTGTGATAGGCATGGATTATTGAACCGACTGACCAGGACTTCAACTCTAGATCTTCAAATTTTTGATGCCAACAAAATGAGCGCTAGGCCAACGCTTTTAATATAAAAAGTGTAATTCGTCAACTAGTGAAGTAAATTTAAATATATATACCAAGATATCAAGATTCATTGATTTGAGTTAAACTGAAAAATTTATATATTTTTTAAATATAATCAAATAATTACACATGACAGTTTCACAATAATTGACTTCAATTGCAGCAAGATCAGGATTTATGACAAATTTAATCTTAAAAAAGGTGCCGAATTATGATGATTTTGCTCCAAATTACATAAATTTATTAAATCAGAAATAATCCTGAAAGAACTCAACATTATCAAACTATCCTGAATATAAATCTCTATTCTTACTGTAGCTTATAGAATAATATTAGCATGTAAGTAACAACACAAACACTACAGTAATACGTCACTGGTAAATATTTGCATTGTCTCCTATATTCAGGGTTCGGATTAAATCATTGTGGTCAAGGTTTAAAGTTTGTTCTTTGATTTACAGTTGGGTTGAAATTGTATCGTAGTATTGAAAAATGTTGGGGTTAGGGTTGTTACTTCTAGATACATTTATTTTAGACTTGAAACCTATTTCCTACTCTACAATGATCATAAAAATTGATTAAAATCAATAAGTGTAGGATTTTGAAAAGAAATAGAGGGATTTCCATCACCCAATATAGATACCATTCATTGCACTCTTTTATATTGGTTCAATTCTGTGGACGTTTTCCACTGAGAGCGCAGTGGAAATACAATCTATGGGTGCTCTTTGCAATCTTTTGCAATTCTGGCATAACTCAGGTCCAATTGGTGTATTGGTGTCAGGTATGAGCCACTGATGGATCAAGATGTTCAGGTACAGTGCATCAGTGGTTTCATGGTCAACAAAATAAAATTTACTGAAAATGTCTGCGAATCTTGCCAAATCAACAAAATGAATATTCCTATTACCCGAATCGATTTTTTAATCTCAAATCTAAATTTGACATCCAGAGTTGAGATTGATTTGAAACTTTCAATCCCTTAATTGAAACTCTGCTACGCTGAACATGAGTTACAAATGGACAGAACCTAAGTAAATTCACTACATCGTCAGCTCATACTAGGTTGAATATAAATGTCTTCCTGTCACCTGACTGATCCAATCAGAAATATGAAATAAATATTGAATATTTTTTGAGTGGAAAAGTCACAAAAAAAGTTTCTACGAAATTGAAATCTCTATTTAAAGTGTTTAAATATGATGGTAGATTATTTGATTTTGTTGAAAACCAGAATAGATAAAACCAGTCAAATTAGAACTATATCAAATTTTTAACATATCATCATTGACTTGCGAAGAAGGTCATCAATATGGTCATACAAGTGCAGATCATTCCTCTCAACATTCCTATAAATTTACATTCAAAATTTGCTTTCATGTTACTTTGTATTTTATCCAAAGCATCATATTTTATTGAATTACTGTATTGCCAAATTATGGATTTACCACATATTACACATATTAATTTCGCTCACAGCCGATGTTATCAGCAGTTGTCAGTGCCGTGCAGTTACTGGAAATACATTTTATAAAAGCTCTTTGCAATTTAATGTCTATTACGGTAGGTTTGCAGGTACGCTCCTGGCAATACGTCCATGCACAGGAGAAATGAAAAATATGATAAATCAAAAACTCTCACGCCGATTAGGAACTGGTATCTGCATGAGAAGTCGTGGTTCGCCATATGATTTAGCTGTTTTCTCGGCTTTCCTCTCCCGCAGGATAAAAAATGATACCTATACGTGGATTGAATTTGAATAACAAAATTTATCCCTTTCGAAGCAGAAACAATATATGTTGTCAAGTATGAGCTATTGATGGATCAAGATGATCAGGTACAGTGCATTCATTAGTGGTTTCATGCCCAACAAATTAAACTTGTTTATTTCACCATTTACAGAAAAATATCTGCAGATCTTGTTAAATCCCACAAAATGAGTATTCCAAATGTCCATTATCCGAATCTTTCTCCCTTTGTTTCTTCTTACTATTATAGCAAGCAAGCAACGCGACGGGTAACGGTGACCCGGGCCAGTGTTTTGTTTGCTCTACACTAAATTCCCAACCCCTTAGCATGTTTTCTATCAAATAATAGAGTCAGCAAGTTATTTTGTACTATTGGGGTTAACAGTGTAAGTTTTCTCGTGCATCACTCCCCGTAATTTTTCTCTCTTTGTTTCTTCTCACTAATACGGCCAGTAACGCAAGGGTTCAGACTCCCGTGTTGTTCTACACTAAACGGCTAACCCTTTACCATGCCTTTCGGCGTATAATATAGTCAGAATGTTATTTTGTAATGTTGGGGTTAACTGTCAGAGTTTGCTTGTGCGTTTTTCGTACTGATCTACACTGCTAACCCTTTGTGAAGCATTTTAATAATTGTGTGTATTTAGTTTGTGATAAGCCATACCATTATGGTATAATCATCTATGGTACATGTATGATAAAGTACATATTATCATAACATTAATAAGAAATGATAAACAACCTTGCACCATAACTTGTCTATCAAAGTATGAATGTATGTATGTTTATTCGCCTCGTAATAATCGATATAAAATTTAACAATACGGAAGAATAAAAGACAGGATAGTTTGCACAAGGCCCTGCCGACCTAAAACACTGGTTTGCGGCAAAAACCCTTAAATTAAAAATATATATATATATATAAAAAGCAATAATATTAATATGAATAAGAAGAAGCAGCAAATTTACAAGAACACAACATAGAAAATGTAGTGACCAAAGACAAAGTTCTTGACCAAAATACTAACTGGAAAAATTTATCTCAATTTCTATATCCCCCATGTTTTGGATGTAAAATTCTAGCGAAAAAATGCGTGACTTAAGCGGGTAAATACAGAACCTAAAAATAACCGATACATCAGCCAATCTCTAATTTCTAACAGTCACTAACACAAATCAGGCAGCAGAGAAACTTTTAAAGAGTAATAATGATCGGCCTGAAATATCTATTACACTATAGAGACAAGTAATACATTAAGCAATAAATCAATCTTTTAGTCATGAACAAATACATAAATCTTATATACCAAAATATTTAAGTCGTTCTCGTATTTAAAATTATTATTTCGATTATTCCGACATATTTTATTCCTGCTATTGGTTTCGAGCATAACACGAATTTATGGAATTCGTTTTTCAATAACTTTAAATAATTTTAACATCACCAGCAAGCCTGATCTTGATGAGAGATGTTGCTGGAAAGGACGGGACGCACAGCCATACTCCAGTGCCCCCACCAGTGACATATTTAAAACCTTGAAAGCGGATTTGAAATGAAAAAAAATATGACCTCATAGTCGGTATCGCAGCCCAAACCTCTTTCTAAAATTTTTGTTTTATTGTATATCAACATGAAACAATTAAAACATCTCGCCCTTTACATGAAAATATTTTTAGAATCATATCATATCAACAGCATATCACAGACAATGAATGATAAGAGACATTGCATGTTTCCGGCAGCTTATCAGACTATCTTTCAATGCAGATAGGGTTAGACATTTATCTTTAGCCTTTTATGTCTCTTTTTACTCTGAATTTAGAGTATTTTATCTTTTATTCGCTAGCTTATTTTAGAACGTCCCCCTTTACCGTATATAGCATTGTCGATGATTCAACCATTCCATTGCCCTGATGAAGAACGTCTGTATATACATTCGGAACGTTGGGAAAATATAAAATATCTATTGCGCATCACCGGTTGAGCAATTAGATTCACTATGAATTACACTGGTGGCAATCACTCAATCTACGGACAACATATATATATTGTTACGTTGTTACGTCGCAGTGTTTCATCTAATCGTCATTTGCGCGACAAAGTAAAACTTACGCCTGGCAGTTTGGTTCATCGTGGGCGTTTCTCACTGATTTATAAAAGTAATTTGGAGGCCTTATCAGCGCATTAATATTCTTATTTATCCATTAAAATCTGGTACTTTGCCCCCAACAACTTCCTTCCGCAAAAAAAAATGCAAATACTTGGTTACTCGTGTAACAGAATTTCGGAATATAATTTCGGACCCTCATTTTAAAGATATACAAAGTATATTAATTTGTATTTTTGTTCATGAATATATTTGATTTTTGAAAAAATATTTAACTTCCAAACGGGATTTTTTTTTTATCTTTATTACAGAGCCCGAATCCATGACCCTCTTGATCCCTGTTGCAGCAGTGAGTGCGGGAGTTTTCCTTCTGGCGATTATTGTACTGATCATCGTTATTATGAAACGAAGGTTGGTTTTGTTATTTTTTCCATAGCCGCTCGTTTGAGTGGATCACCCTGAACAAGGCCCTGTACCAGTGGTCACTCATAAGCGAACAGGGTTAGTGTTATTGGAAAGGTATGATCTTTCCTGTTCGGCCAAGCCTAACAAAGGTTATTACACTCTGGGCTGAGTGGTGGGCATGAATTATTGAAATTGAATCTAACTGCAATGTACCTGTCAGAAAAAATTTGCACAAGTTTTGTCAAGTATAAGGCACTGTTGGATCACGCTGCCTAGGCGCGGTCCATCTGTGACTCATACTTGACAAAATGAAACTTATCGCGCTGCCTAGGCGCGGTCCATCTGTGGCTCATGCTTGACAAAATGAAACTTATCGCTCTGCATCGGCGCGGTCCATCTGTGGCTCATATTTGATAAAATGAAACTTATCGCGCTGCCTAGGCGCGGTCCATCTGTGGCTCATACTTGACGAAATAAAACTTATCGCACTGCATTGGCGCGGTCCATCTTTGGCTCATGCTTAATAAAATAAAATTCCTGGCGGTATATGACAATTACTATGATAATAGTAATAGTAAAAATGGGATATTTGGCATTATTATGGAATTAGCGATTCGATCCGATTCGAATCAGATTCAAATTTAAAATGATTCGGTTTTGCCCAGCCCTAACTCAGAGGGAATTTCAATAAAATAAAATCTAATCTATGAGGCGGTTGAAAATATAAAATCACTTCAAATGAATGGTAAAGTAACGGCATTCTCGTCACAGTAACGCCAAGAAAATCGACTATTTTTAGCCGCATTCAGACGCGATAACTTTTCTAAGATACGTTTTCGAGGCCCGAGCTTGGCTTAACATTAAAAATTACTATTGCGCACCGAAGGCGAGCAAAATGTTTTTCGATTCTTCATGTTGTAAGGTTAGTGGGAGAGTTAACTGCATTTTATTTTACGTCAGGAAAACCAATTCTCACGAACCGAAGTCAGACAACAATCCTTTAATTAACGGAAACGAAATCAGAGATCTGAATCACCAGACCGATATTGCGGACGAATATGATACTCTGCATGCAGGTAATCTATGCTCGTGCGGTTTGTTTTGATTTCGCTTCAAATGTTATTCTTTAAAGCTATTGTGAGAGGATTGTTGACGCAAGGTATTTCAATTAAATATTGGTACCTGCTTTCCCTCTGTACCAGAGAACGGGCTAAAAGGTATGAAAATTTACAAAAAAAATTCGCGCCTAAATCTAGTATTAAACCAGTATCTGGCAGTTTAGTCTCGTTTACCAGAGGCTCCTTTCACAATAAAAATATAGCATTTTCACCTGCTGCGTCAATATGATCTCAAAATTTGCCCACTAAAAATTCAAAGGTCCAGTCGTCTTTTGCGTCACACAGTAAACAAGTCAGCACAACTTTTAGGCCGAAGATAAATGACGTCATAGCCTCAATCTGCTCACATCCTATTACGTTCGTTAAACAAGTTACGTTATATGTTTTACGTTATATGTTCTAGTGACGTCATCGGCAAGTTATGCTACGGTTGATACCAACATAGACGATGAAGCACCAGAAGCCATGTACGCTACAGCAGACAATTCAACTTCAAAAAACCAGGCTCCTAATTCCAACGATACCTACTCAGTTGTGGTGAAGACACCCAAAAGCAGCCCTGCTGTAGTTTCCGAACCAACAAATGAAGGATAAAACGCAACATACAGTGTAGTTCGGAAGAAAAACAAAATCTGGCAACGGCTCAAAATCTGAGGCCCCGATAGAGCCGTACACTATGGTCAACAAGACTAAAACCACAGGAAACATCAACCTACGACACTCTATCTCACGAAAAATACCAAACTTGGAGCACGGAATAACGCACACGGAGAAATGTACGCATCTCTGGATGTTGCTGACGTCAAAGCGCCCCCTGGTGCACCCACATATGACACTTTTGATCGAGGGGATGCCCCTGAAACATCACCATCCTATGGCACACTTGACCTCACCGGAGAAAGGAGCGGCTATGCTGATATGAATGGCCCGGAAAAGATCCAATCTGCAGATACAAGTACTGTCTCAGAAACCAACGACTCTGTCAGTGCGTATCAAGAACCCCTGGTTTACGCCGTTGTTAATAAAAAGCCGACTAAAAAAATTGGTGGCGGTCCAGAGTCGGTGGATGGATAGATGGGTTTAATTGTCTACTAGAATGTAATTTAGCATTTGGTTTGGTTTGGCATTTTTTATGGCATTTGGTTTGGGGGTCAGTTTTCTAAACCCGGAAATTTTTGGCTCACAACAACATACATGATGTAAATTACCCTTTTCCAGTAAATTTTCAAGTTCGCCATCTATTTTTATTTTATGTGATATATATTTTGTACTATTACTATACAACGTACAATATTTCAAGACGATTATCCTCTTTCTCCTGTACACTGTAAGTACAAATGCGTAAAATAACTGTTCTTTTACTACTTGGTGATAAGGAGATGAAACTGGACTTTCTGGTCAAGTATGGACTGTTGATGGAAAGCTCCTCAGAGGCGCGGTCCATCAACATTCCATACTTGGCATAAATCTCATCAAATTACGGATTTCGAAACATACAATTACTGCAAATTAACGGTAAATTTACTATACTTTTTCATAGTGTAGTGTGTAACTTGTTTTTTCTTTATGTTACTGAAGTTAGTTGGACTTTAACAAAGGATTGTAAATATACTCGTATCGCATTGTACTATCATTTTTATATGAACCTGGGAGTCTGGAATAAAAGTATTCATTCATTAATTCCCGTATGTTCGTTTTAAAACTTCATGCTATACTTTTGTTCTTGGCTTTTTTATCCGTTTTCAAGTTTCAGTTCAAGTATATATTTGAAATCATTGCTCTACAGCGTA
>OZ023142.1:22928818-23054541 GCA_963675895.2 Styela plicata
ATTATTTTTATTTTGGTACGACTCTCTCAAGATAGTCTGTTACTGTGTAACGCTATAATTCGTCTGAAATGCGGTCACATATTATACAGAGTCGGACTCCTGATCCTGTCAGTGCTCAAAACTCCATTGTAAATATCCACCAGTGGCGCTAGGGTGCTGGCAAATTCTGCGTCCTTGGATACCAGAGTGTAGGCTACCGGTAACTTTCGCTTTTCACTGTTGTTTTAGACAGGAATGTTCAGTATTATTCTGATTCAGTATAGTATAATAAATAGGTAGCTAACATATATGGCATTCAGTATTAGCTAATTTTCTGTCTATTTAAAAAATGAGTGCTCAGTCTGTACAGGTTTAAGCCTTGTGAGTGATTATGAAAAGTGAGAGGCTTGCTGGCGGATGGTACCGCTAATTCACATAATAGTCGTTACGTGTTTCTCCAGCAATCGCTAACAGTAATGGTTGTACACCTACTTCCGACTGACAAAGTATGTCTGCTTTTGCTTAGCGGTTATATCTTGCTCAATTCTGCTGATACTTAGTTTTTCCTGTTCTTGTATCCTACTGTTTGAACAGAGGTGCCCGGTTAGATTAAACGGTGAAGGAACGGGCATACGCTTCAAGCATCTCTGATTGCAATGACACAGGTTCGAATCTCGTCAGGAATGAGGAATATATGCGAGAGGTCTGCTGGACGCCTCGCCGGTGCACGGGGGTTCACATCAGCGCTGCTTACGGCTTCCTCCATCAGGTTCATGCACAGGGAAAATGAGAAATACGATAATCCGGAAAAAGAACTCCACCCCAATTCAAAACTGGTATCTGCACGAGAGGTCGTGGTTTGCTATGTAGTTAAGCTGTATTCTCGGCTTTCCTCTCCCGCAGGATAAAAATGATATCCTATCCTAACAAAAAAATTAAGGTGTTCCCCTTTTACTTCAAAAAATGTGTAAATGTGACTCTTTTTCAGCGGACTTGCATTTCCGATTAGCTCAATAGGTAAAGCGTTGTGAATACGCTTCGAGTTACGCATCTCTGAGCGTCACGACGCAGGTTCGAATCCCGTCGGCCATGCACAGGAAATATGATAATCCAAAAACCTTCACCCCGATTCGCAACTGGTATCCGCACGAGAGGTCGTGGTTCACCATATGATTAAGCTGTATTCTCGGCTTTCCTTTCCCGCAGGATAAAAATGATATCCTATCCTATATCTTTTTATGTCAGTGGAACCAGGGGGCGACGTGACCTATTACACTAAAATTTTGGAAAAGGGGGAACGCCCTCTTTGCAAGATTTTGGAATTCTTTAAGAAAGCCAAGAATACGGCCCAACCATATTGTGAACCACGACCTCTCGAATGCAGATCCCCACTGTCCAAGTCGGGAATGAGGTTTTGCCCATTCGTTTACAGGTTCATCCTGTGCATGGACATGCAGCATTGTTGGCTGAGGAAGTTGTAAGCATATGTTATATGAACAACTGTGCGCCAGCCCGAAGCTCAGCAATTCTGTCATATATATTCGTCTTGCAGAAGATTCTAACGTCTCTTATATTCTAACGTCTCTTAGATTCTAACGTCTCTAAGATTCTAGCGTATTCCTAACGTCTTTACCGACTGAGCTAACTGGCCACTCTGGTACTGGTATGTTTTTAAGCTAAATTGTGTAACGTTATGAGAGTGGAATTCGTCTGAAATGCAGTAAGTTAAAAGAGAATATGTAAAATATGATAAGCTAAGTTCAGCAAATTAAAAATATTTTATTTCAGAAAAGTCAAAACATGAAAAGCACTAATACAGAATATTAAGTTTGAATATTTTTGATTGAAGTTTCCCGCGTTATCAAAGTGGCCCAGTTTGCAGATTTATGTATAATTATTATTACTCTTCAAACGGTTTTTTCCGCTGCTTAATTGAATTATTTTAGTATATGTTATACAAATAATTCTAAAATTAGTCACAGTTTTTATTAAAATTTAGGAGGGATTACGGTAAAAAAATAAATACAAATAAATATTTCAGTTATTTGTGAGTAGGCTGCTTGTGATATTTAAGTAAGTACCATCTAATTCATTGATTCGTTGTGGCCTATTGCACCAATTGTATGTGAAGTTTTTATATTTTTGTACACATAGTACACATTTTTTTATTTTGGGCTGACACTATATTGTCCTTGATTGTATTAAGATGAACCCAAACTGACTACTACTATAAAGTGCAGTGAGTGGTATCTGCCCTGGTCAATAGGAGTTAATTTTGTTTTACGGCATTGCGAATGTTACTTCTTGTAAGAAATTAGTGATATTTTTTTTTAATATTACCTTATATGGATTGATACATTTTTTGTTTTGTTGGAAGGATCTCTTGTTGGATTCCTAATATACTTTGCTTACCAACACTAAAACTTTAATTTCAACTCTACCCATCTATTACATTGTTGATAGTATGCCGTGTCAATCAAACTGGGGAATTTTAAATTTTCTCCCTACTCACCAAATCAATGAAAGGCGCGAAATATCGATTTATGTATGTGACCGACAGGTAACTCGTACCACTCGCACATGTGCGGTCTGGCACAAGCTTACCATGCTTGATACACTAATATGGTAATTGAAATGGAAATAACAATAAATATATAGAAATTCGTCAGGGAAAGTTGATGAAAATAAACGGCACTTTTGTGCAGGAATTTCAAACCTTGCCGAAGATGTTATTTTCTTAATTATTTTCATTAACTATATAAATAAAATAAATGTTGCCCCGGACTTTATTTGTAAAGCTTTAATGATGTGATGTTCTACGCACCTTCGAAATTTTTCAGTTTGTGTTTTAATGATATTTAGCTTTAATTGATGTTGAAAGAAACTGATAGAGCGTTCTTTATTATTTAACAGACACATTGGTCCACTGACAAAGCATCATTTGTTTTTTTGAATGCTATTGATGAATAGATTAATGCTTTTATCAATCTTTTACAGTCAAATGTAGATCGTTGGTAAACTGCTCGATGTATTTCATTTTACCCTTCCCTTTTACACTAGCGCAATGCTCTGCATGCATTTCCTTGTGTTTTCCATTCCAATGCAGCCGAACGGTTTGCTATGTGATTTAGGCATGTGAATAGGATGAACACAGAGAAATGCAGGTGCGTATTGTCGTTTTTTGCCACCCGAAACGTTAGGTTCATCTTAGGTCCATTTTTAGACTATTCATCTGGTAGCATTATAATGTCACACGTTTGGCACACATGGCTAAAAGTAGAACACGGTGCCTATGTTCACTGGTTATATTTATATTTCTTATTTTATAAACAATGTATGTGTCATTAATTATAAAAAATACCATTATTTTTGCATTTTAACATTGTGTGGGATTTGGACAGTTTTCAGTAGGTGGATTTTGTTCTACACCCATATGGGTACAGTGGAGACCTCAGTCCCATGTCAGTATAAATAGATTCTGTAGTTTTTTTTTTGCTTGTGTACAGTTTTTCACCCGGAACAGTAAAAATATTTACCATACTGGTACACACAAATTTTTTTTATTGAAATTCACTCCAAGAAAGGCCGGAAGGAACCAACTACCGGCCATTTATTGCACAACAAGTTCTACTAAAATGTAGTGTCCGCTACTACACTGTTAAAGGACAATATTCCAAACAGAACTGATACCGGTAACCCATCCCAGATTGACAAAAGGTCAGCTACTCAGACACCCCAAGAAAATCGATTATATCAAAAAAAAATTTATTATCATATGTTATATCTCTTGTTAAAGGATTAAAACGATCCTTCTAGATCGTCTGGTAACAACAAAAATGTATAAAAATGATTCGCCGGGACTCGAACCCGAGATCTTCAACCTACGATGCCAACAGTATTAACCGCTAGGCCGTCGCGCTGGGGTTCCTGGTTTTGCTGTTACATAATTACCAGGGGTCTCATTCAGGAATGTTTTGTCAAGTATGAGTCGCCCAGGTGTGGTTCATCTGTGGCTCATGCCTAACCGTCGCGCTGGGGTTCCTGGTTTTGCTGTTACATAATTACCAGGGGTCTCATTCAGGAATGTTTTGTCAAGTATGAGTCGCCCAGGTGTGGTTCATCTGTGGCTCATGCCTAACAAAATGAAATTTTCGATTGGAGTCTCGCCTCGCCGGTGGTTCACGTAAGCGCTGCTTATGGCTTCCTCCATCAGGCCCATGCACAGGAAAAATGAGAAATACGATAATCCAAAAAAAAACCTCCACCCCGATTCTAAACTGGTATCTGCCTGAGAGGTCAAGCTACGCATCTTTGATCGTCACGATGCAGGTTCGATTCCAGTCGGCCATGCACAGGAAAAATGAGAAATATGATAATCCAAAAACCTTCACCCCGATTCGCAACTGGTATCCGCACGAGAGGTCGTGGTTCACTATATGATTAAGCTGTATTCTCAGTTTTCTTCTCCCGCAGGATAAAAATGATATACTATTCTATATTTTTTTAGCTTTCTTTAAGCCTAAAATTTAATTTAAAAACCATTTTTTAAAAAAAAATTTAAAAATAAAACAATGTCAAAATGTGCTTATGTCAGCGGAACCAGGGGGCAACGTGACCTATTGCACAAAGGGGGGGAACGACCTCCTTGCAGGATTCTGGATTTTTTAGGAAAACCAAGAATACGTCCCAACAATATGGTGAACCACGACCTCTCGAATGCAGATACCATCCCCACTGTCCAAGTCGGGAATGAGGTTTTTGCCCATTTCGTTTACAGGTTGTTCCTATGCATGGACATGCAGCATTGTTGGTGGAGGAAGTTGTAATCATCGTTTACATGGACTGTTCACCAGCCTAATGTTCACATATATAATTGTCTCGCACAAGATTCTAACCCAGGATGCGAAGCTTCAAGCGTATTCCTAACGTTGTTAGCAATTGGCCACCCTGGTACTGGTATGTTGTTAGACTATATTGTGTAACGTTGTGAGTCTGTAGTTCGTCTGAAATGTAGTAAATTAAAAAAGAATATGTAAAATAAGATAAGCTAAGTTGAGCAAATTAAAAATATTTTGTTTCAGAAGAGTCAAAACACAAAAAGCACTAATACAGAATATTAAGTTCGAATATTTTTGATTGAATTTACCGTTATCAAAGTCCAGTTTGCAGGTATGCGAAGAGTTCTATGTAATATGGATATACCAATATCTGTAGAGATATATTTGTTTGTGACCCCAGAGTTGTGTCAAAATACTGGGAAACTATGCAAAATTCTTATCACCAGGTTGGTATATTATTGTATCACACACATTCCTCTGTTAGTATATTCACTATTAAATGTAATGAGCATAACCAGTGAGAAATATTGAAGTATAATGATGAGCGTGAGGCCCAAATAGACCCTGTTGCATGATATATTGCTCGGGTGCTGATGAGAAACTATATAGGACTTGCTGGCTCATCCAAGTTTAGCTGGGTTCAAGTGGTCAGAGCGGCTAATACTAGTGCAATTGTTCCTCAATGGCTGCCAACTAACTACCGTATTCTACGGGGAACAGACAAAATTCCCCCTGAACGTAGTTTTGGTGTAAGCACAGCAGTAACATCGATTTGTTTGTTTATTTTGTAAGATGAGGTGGACTTGGCAAATGTTTACTTTGACATGAAAGCTTTGAATATGTTGCTCATATGTGTTCATTAACTATTCTATCGCCAGTGGTTTTCTACTTTTAGTTGAATATGTCGTAATTAACCAACGTGATGATAGGGGTGACCATATTACCATGTCCTACCTCGTAATCTCGTTTTCAAAGAATGTTTCTGCCAAGGGCGAGATGTTTTAACTTGTTCAAGTTGATATACATTAAAAAAAAAATTCGGAAGAAGTTTTTGGCTGCGACATCGATTATGATGTCATATTTTTTTAATTTCAAATTCTCCCCCTCCTGCTTTCAAGGTTTTAAATACGTCACTGGCAGGATGTTAGAATTATTCAAAGTCATAGTTATAAAAAACGAATTCCATAAATTTGTGTTATGTTCGATACCAATAGGAGGAATAAAATATGTCAGAATATCATTAATGTAGAATACGAGAACGAGAAAAATTTAATGTATATAGGGTTTATGTATTTATTTACAACTAAAAGATTGATTTATTGCTTCATGTATTGCTTGTCTCTATAGTTTAATAGATATTTCGGGCCGATCATTATTACTCTTTAAAAAGTTTCTCCCCTGCCTGATTTATTTTAGTGACTGTTAGAAATTAGAGATGGACTGATGTATCGTTATCGGTTATTTTTTAAGTATTGGTTTTGATATTGAAAATTTTTTGTCCCGATATCAGTACCGATACCGGATAGAGTGAATTTCAAAATAAAAAAATATCCGCAATCAAATACAATAATATTCCAGTGATTTTTCGTTATTCTCAAATTATGAAATACAGTTTCATCACCCTCATAAAATACTTTCATGAACAAAATAAAACGTACCGTAATTTTTGAAATCCTACAAGCTTGATTTAAAGAAATCAGCTTTTAAATTTTCTTTCAAATTCCCTAGCCACAAATATATCATGTAATATTGACCATTTGATGAATTTTTTATCTGACGGAAGCATTTTTCTTCGGGTATCCGAGTAGCAGAGCAGATCACTTATATACGAACAGGGTTACAATTACTGAAAAGATATGATCTTTTCACGTTCGGCTTAGCCTATCCAAGTTATTACACCCTGGGTTGGGTGGTGGGCTTGGATAAGCAAGCCGGACTAGCTGGGATTCGAACCCAAGATTTCCAACCTGCGATGCCAACATGTTTAAACACCAGATAACTTAGAACTGGTGTTCTGTATAAAGTTATTTTGAATAGATCAATCAGATGCCGACATTTGTTTTAGACTTTATTGAATTTCTTTATTTCTTAGTTGCACAGTTTTATTAATCTAGCATTTCAATTTTATAAATTCGTTCATATAAAATTTGGTTCTCATTGGCACGATTTATCTGTGGTTCATACTTGACTACATCTCATTGGCACGATTTATCTGTGGTTCATACTTGACTACATCTCATTGGCACGATTTATCTGTGGCTTATACTTGACTACATCTCATTGGCACGATTCATCTGTGGTTCATACTTGACTACATCCCATTGGCACGATTCATCTGTGGCTCATACTTGACTACATCTCACTGGCACGATTTATCTGTGGCCCATACTTGATTACATCTCATTGACACCACTCATCTGTGGCTCATACTTGACTAGTTCCAATTCATTCCAAGCGGATGAAACTCAATATTAGTTTCTGAAATTTATACATTTGTTTTCTCGAATCTTCGTCTTAAATTTTAATCAACGGGAATCCATGACACAGTAAATGAGATCCATATTGCTCTATCTAAACTATCATTATATGACAGGAATGTTAGATAGGATAATTGCGTACATCCCCCCATAAGCATTAGTAGTAGTTATTCTGTTTTAATATTTACCAGTGGCGTATTACTGGACACACTGTAGTGTTTGTGTTATCACTTACTTGCTAATAATATTCTATAAGCTACAGTATGAATAGGTTTGTCTTTCTAGGTCTTTTATATCGCAGTACTTTTCAATTCAATTTGGGAACATTGATTGATCAATCCGATACCGAAATAATATGTTCAAATTTGGTGAACTGTGTTTACAAGATTTACAAGTAAAAGGAAATTTCTTGATGTAAATGTTAGCGATTTTATATTTCAAGAACCGAAGATGGAATGCAATTTATTTGAGCAATTTATGTTCAACAGGGGGTGAGAATATCTACTAGATCCTAACATTAATATGATGTTTTTTTGTTATTCGCAGTTTATAATTCAATTCTAATATCGGTTTTATAATGAATATACTTTATTGCAACTAATAATATCTTATCCACCCCCCCTTAATCATAACTATTTCATTTATCAATCTATATTTCGTTATCAAATCACAGAATATAAATATATGATGTTATATTTCTACCAACAATAGTTGATTCAACTCTGGATTAAAACACCTATGTTTTAGGAAGCCAACACAAAGAATGGATTATACATCAATATTTGAGGTTGCAAATTAAAAAGATATCGCAAGCAATGCTGATATGAGGGAAGTATTTTTAGGATATAAGTCATAAAAGTTCTATTGGTTCAATAATTATTTTGTGAATCATTTTAATCTGTTAGAAATGCAAACAGAGACTTTATAACTGAGAATATATTGCAATATTACATTTCAATGTTTTATTTATTCTCAAAGGGACAATTTTCTTCGGGTGTCTGAGCAACAAATCTAGCTGGTCAGATGAAGTAGAATAGAATAATGATGAATATTACTTTATGATCTATTACAATGTCCACTAGAAGCACTGCTGAACATTATATTATTTATTGCATATTGTAAGAGACATGAAGAAGTTGTAGATAATTTTATTATTGCCCAGGGCATATACCACTCATTAAACTATACAATATTATTTGCACTTGTGGTGCAGTTGCTGATTTCAACATTGTAGGTAGACCTTGGGCATTTAGTGCTTAAAGTGAATACAAATTTAGAAAATGAATTTAAGATTTTTTATTATATGTGATCTCTTGGAACACTTTCCCAGAAAGCAACACTGTATCTTTATGTCTGTTACTTCCAACCAATTTCATGGGATATCAGTGTCCTATTGTGGCTTCAGATGCAGAAATTGTTCTTGATTGTTGGTGTTGAGTAGTTGAGGTTAAGATAGAGAACACTTGGAATAAATCTCAACTCAATTATAGCCGAATGTTTGTAAACAAACTGACTGCAAAGCGTTAAAGACTTAGTTTTGTTCACTCCACTTAGTGGTATTTGAATAGTTTTATTGAAGTGTAGAGACGCCAACGATTTTATAGTGTGGTAAAGTTGTTTATTTAATTCTATCTGTTTGTATTAAACCAGCAAGCCTTCGTTGTCCGAAATTACATTGATATTGTATCCACCAGTGATCGTACAAAGCTTTTCATAGCATAGCGTCTACACTTTTTTGAATGGCAGCAATGACATAGAGTAGTAGACATTATCATTTGTGTGCCTCCATACTCAAGTATGAAATGCCCGAATTTTTTCCGTGTAATGATTAGTTAAAGATAAGTTAATTCCTGTAGGGATTTAAAACACATTTTGTTTTGTTTGTTTGTTTTCGGTAGGTGATCGCATTGATATATTTTCATGATTTGGAACTTTATTTTAGGATTTGATCATTTTATAGATCTCTCCAAACTTTGTGTATTTATTTTTGCTGTTGTGTCGTCATTTTGGGGATTTCAAATTACGCTATGTCTATAGCTTTACTGTTATGTAGTTCGTATTAGAGTCTGGAAATATTGTTGCTGTTTGATTTTGTATGAAGTGCAGAAATCAAGCATTATTTATACTTTTGAATCGAATGCAGCAGAATCATGCTTTATCTACTGTCAGTCACTGGACTACCACATTACACTGACATGTGTCAAATTTGATAGGCATAATTGAAAGATACAATTGATGACCTCTTGCCTGGGCGATGGCAGAATTTTTGAGGAACTTTGCTACTTGGAACACCGAGGATGAAGGGTTTAATCGGAAAACAATATAGCAAATATGCAATATTTTATGATATATCTGTTGCTAGAAGAATAAATGTTTTTTTGAGTGTCCAGTTGCAATCATACTATAGAAGAAAGTGAAATGGCAGTTTTGAAGCCTTTTTATCCATCCAAATAGAATTGCTTGAATAATTCAGACTCAGAAAAAGACAAGATTTTGCGTAAAACCATTTAAAACTTCTATCCTCCCCCGTATTCGATTCTTATGACACATAGGAAATATGGCAAAAATTTTCTGGATCTTGATTATGCTGCCTAATGATATGATTTTTTCTTAGAAGATTGAACCATGACAGAATCCTTCACTATAAATCTCTGAATCCAGCCAGATTGAAAATATTTTCATAAGAGTTTAAGCACGAGCCACAGATAGATCATGCAACTGCAGTATTGGTCATATATGGTTCATGCTTGTCAAAATGTTATTTCATTAAAATTTGGGATCATTTTACTTGATAAACTACTAATGTCAGATTTAGTTGCAAAATTTGTTCCTTTTGTGCAGAAATTATTCTAGATTTTTAGGAAAATTGTTGAGTAGTTGAGGTTGAGTTATCAAGTCATGGATTTTGTTAAACAAGCGAGATCAACGCAATCCGATGTTCTTATGTCATCACTCAATAGGTTGAGAGGAAACGAATTTCTTTGTGATTTCACCGTGAAAGTTGGCAACAAATCATTCCCTGTGCATCGCAATGTTCTGGCGGCCTCCTCAGAATACTTTGAATCCATGTTTTCAAGCAACATGAAGGAAGTTCATGACGGTTTCATTGATATGAAGGATGTTGATCTGGAAGGAATCACACAATGCATAGAGTTCATATATAAAGGAGAGGCAGATTTGAAAATAGAAAACATTCAACATATCCTAAAGGCTTCCAACCTGTTACAAATGGTTGTTTTGACAAATCTTTGCTTCCAATACTTGCAAAGCATCTTATCTCCAACAAATTGTCTTTCTGTGATCAACTTGGCTCAAACGTTTGATCGTCCTGATTTGGAAGAAAAAGCGGAACGGATCGTGATCGCTGATTTTGAATCTATGATTTCTTCCGAGATGTTTCCGTTCATCAACAAATCAGATCTTGTGCGGTACATGAAAGCTTCAAATGCTGGATATCAAATATCATGGAATGCTGTCATAACTTGGACAAGGGGAGAAGGGAACGAGAAACATTTATCTGATCTTGTTCAAGCCATAGATATAAAGAAATTTCCATTCAAATTTCTTCTGGGAACTGTATTAGTTGATACCTTGGTGAAAGCGAATGACGATGTGAAGAAAACAGTGATCGTTGCATTATTTTCAGATGTCAAAAATCTTGGAAGTAATCTTGACATTGACAATTGCTTCATCCTGAAGAATCTGGCTGAAACTCATAAAGTTTCTGTTACAACTGCAGTAAAAGATGTGATAGATCGATCCCTGGAGGCAAATTTTGAACAAATTATTGACAAAAATGAGTTTTGTGATGTCAGCAAGGATGACATCATAATGCTTCTCAAATCTTCAAACACGAAATATTCTTCCGAGACTGTAAAATGGCACGGAGCTCTTAGATGGGTTAAACATGACGTTCAAAACAGGAAAAAGGTTTTTCAAGAGTTATTTGGTCTCATTAATCTAGAGAAATTACCACTACAATTTCTTAAAGAAACTGTGCGTTCGGAAACTTTGGTCAAAGATTCACGTAAATGTCATGATATTTTAATGGATGCGATATTCTCTTACGCAGAAAATGTAACTTCTCAGCTAAATACTAAAACATCATTTATCGGAGCAGATCTTGGGGCTTCTTCAAGCAGCATTGTTCAGAATAGTCCTGAGTCTGAAAGTCCACAAGAGCTGGGGGCAGTTGGAGGAAGTTTCAGAGGTACTCACAAATTAAGTGGCTGCCGGTTTCTCTCATTTTACTTATGAACACTTCAAGTTACCGGTAATTAACTGTCAAAGGTGACGAATTCAAAATGAGGGTTTAAGACAGTAAAAGTACTTAGGTGGATCTAGTCTATAAAACTGCGAACACAATAAATTTCTCAACTGAACACTGGATGTGGAACCAGAGAGGATAGCCCCCCCCCCAAAAAAAAAATTGAAAATTTTTTTAAAATTTCATCATAATTCGCAAATTACCTTAGGTAAACGTTTTTTTTATTAAAATTACATTAAAAAAGCAAAAAATTCTTTCGTGCGCCCCGACATGCTACCAATTGTGACATGAAATGCAAAATTGTTTAATTTATTCTTCAAGAATTGAAAGCTTCTATAGTCACTGATCTCGAAGCTGAATTATTTTACCTCCTTAAGTTCTTTTGAAATGCTGAATTCAAGTCAAATTATTTCACTTTTTACTACTAATTGTGATAATCAATGCAGTAGGCTGAAGATCTCAGGTTTAAATCCCGGTTAGTCTGACTCATAAATCCATGATCACCAGTCAATCCATGGTGTAATAACTTGGGTAGGCTCGAAAAACCAAAAAAATAACATCTTTCCAACAACAATAAATCTGTTTGTTTATAAGTGGTTTCCCATACAATGTAAAAAAACTGTTGAGGTGAATTGGATGAGTTGTGCATTGTTATGTCTTTGATTTGCTTTGATTTGATGAAATTGTTTTTCCAAGAATTCATATTTTCATTACGAAGTTTAGGCTTTTTGTTTGGAAATAGGGCAAATAGCAAAAAACTTCAAATAATCACAAGAACAACAAATTTCAAGCAATGGGTATTTGCAAATTAGAAATCTGGTAATAACTTTCCGTTATACTTTGATACTTTGTTTGAAAATAATCTTGTCGACCGCCGATGAACAGAACTTATAATCAAGTTACCAATATTAAGAACAACGTTTATATAAAATAGTGTGGATTTCTTAAATAAATAGCCATATATTGAAAAACCAAAAGTATATCATCCTCGAGTAACGAAATCCGTGTTGGGATCATGTGTTGAAGATCTTGGTGACTTGTTAATACCGTACATGACCACCAAGTTAATCCCCAGGGTGTGATGACGTGGGTAGGCTACGATGAACTGGTATTATCATATCTTCCCAACAACTCCAACCTGGTCCGTTTATAGTGGTATCTGGTACAGGTCATTGGTTAGGGTGATCCAACCGAAAGAATGGTTTTCAAAAATGTGCTTATGGATTTATGAGTAAAAATTATGATTCAACCTAAAATTACTGCAAATGCATTGAAAGTAAAAAATTAAATCCAATGAATAAATTTTTTTCAGTTCTGTGTCTGTTCAAAATTTTTACCGTACAGGCAGAATGTCGGCTGTTCTGCTACTCAGACACCTGACACTAGAAAATGGGTCTATCAGAACAAAATTTAGCAGTATTGATGATTTTGTAACTTTTTGTTTTAAAGCTTTTTTTCACCTAAAAAACAAGATTCCTAGCGCAATTTATTGAATTTCTCAAAATATGTCATTTTAAACTGAAAAAAATAAGACTCATCAATCTTTGTTCTTATTTCATCATTTCAGCCGAGCAGGCATCAACTCAACCTAGTGTGAGAATCATCAACCAACAACCATCTGATGGGAAGATGTCATATGCTGTTTTGCGTGAATCACTGCCAGGATATGAAAGGTGGTACTTCTGGGGTACTCATGCCATCACCTACTCATTTCCTGCTGGAAGTCTGATGGTGAGTTATCAAATTATTTGAAATTGCTGGATTTTGTTTGAATAGAATAGAATGCAATAATGAGTAGAATGCAAAAGTGTATATAATTGTATTGTACGTTCGTTGTTAGTTTCTGAAGCAATCAGAGTATTTGAATATTTAGTCACAATTAGAATGGAATGTGCAAGTGCGACACTGGTAGATCTGGGATATGAAATTTGGGGTCAAAATTATAGGCAGATAAATTGAATAGTAATCATATTTTTTTTTACATACCGGTGGCTACTCATTGGTGTGAATTACTCTGACCAAGGCCCTGTAAGGTTAAAGAGTTGGAAAAACATTATTTGGCTTAGCCTACCCAAGTTTTATTACGCCCTTACGGGTTGAGTGGTAGGCATGAATTAACAAGCCGGACTCGCCTGGACTCGAACCCAGGATTATCAACCTGTGATGCCAACATGATAACCACTAGGCCATCGCGTTCACTAATAAGAAGGCGAAGTTAGGTGCAAAGAATATTCTTGGCCTATTTATTTTTTTCAAAAGCTAGTTTTTGCCATTAGGTATATTCACGTTAGAGATTAAAATAAGCACAATCAGTGGAAAGCAAACAATGTATATTGCCGACGTTTCGATACGAACAAACTTCTTCAGAGCAGAGGTGAACAGAAGTAAAATAACAGTTAATATACCAATATTTTACCGAAAGTTAAATAGAATTATTATTAAAAGTTAAATATTGCTATATTAACTGTTATTTTACTTCTGCTCATCTCTGCCTTGAAAATGTTTGTTCGTATCGAAACGTCGTCAGCATTCATCATTTGCTTTTTCATATTGAAATATGCTCAGATCCAGGATGAAAGCAGCATCTGAAAGGAACCAAATAATGGAAACCCAAGTGGCAAAGATCTATTTGGTGAAGTGATTAAATTTCTTCATTCTTCATATTCATTTTACCTAAAAACAGCGAGATATATATTGCGCCGGAGGGACAAATTTGCTAAATTTAGATGGACTAGACAGATTTTATTTTTCTAAAATAGTGAGTATTACAAAAAATCGCTTTCATTCTCAGTGAGATGATAATCCGTTGTGGTGCGTTCTCTTCTCGGTCTAAATTTGACACATACATCGGATATGTGATAATGATAATGCACAATGGTTATATTGTTTCCAAGACAAGTTGCTTTGCAAAAAGTACTAAATACGTTTACATGTAATTCAATTGACCAAAAATGGGCTGAACCACTGCTGGTGAATCCAGCAACCATATTAAGAATATTTAACTTATAACCAAGCATGGACATGTAGTTGACCAAAGTGAGTGGATTTAATTTCAAGCTAGTTACCAATGCAACTAATGCCTATTGGTAATGAAAGCCTTTTTCTTAATCTCTTGAACGTGTGATTTTATCACCATTACATTTGAAAAAATACCCGACAGTGGTACTCATAATTTTCTAGATACATCCCTGATTCTGCTGTTCATATTTTCATAGGTACGAATTCACTTTCACAAGAGAGGGAATTATTTCAATAACATGTCATAATTTGTTTTCTGATTTGCATATATATAAGTGATATTCTGAATTCAGTATTTTTAGGAAAAATAAAATCCGTCATAATCTTTTCTTGCATATACGCAATTTATTATATTAAAAAGACGTATCTTCTACGAATTTGTCGAATGTTAAAACTATATCGTGGGATTTATTACTGTTTACTAACTTGCTATCAATCTATCGCCTGTAGATTATTCCAGCCGAAAGTATCAAAATTGTCTCAACTTTTACCTGGAAAGTTATGCGATTTTGCTCGTTCCTTGCATAATACGACCGAAATAGTACTTTAAAAATTATAGAATTACTTGCGCCCTAAACAGATTCGAATCAACGACCGATTGTGATGCGATTATTCAATTCAATGCCAGCACTTGGTCTCTATCAGTTAATTAAAATGTAGATGGCGTGTTCTTTGCTTTGAATGAAATAATTATATTTATGTAAGTACGGTTTATTTACATTCATCTGGTAATTGGTCATGCATGATGTAGGGTTGGGTCATTACAAATGTTTCATGGCAGTAATTTTTGACAGACTGAGCACGATACAGGCCAGTCTATACGCATTAAATGGTTTGTTTATCGCGTGTTTTGACCCGTCGGCGTCCAACATAATATACAATTTTTGCGCCGAGAGCCGGTCGGAGAATGTCCATACCAGTTGCACCCGACCGGTGTGCCTACATCCCTGAGTACATGCTATCACTTAAACATTTTTTTTTAATCCAACAAAAACGAGTGAAACTACAAATACGGAGGCCACATTCAAAATATTTCAATTTTCATTTAGTTTGCTGATGTTTATTTATATAAAATAAAAAAAATTGGCACTGGCATGTAATGCTGCCAAAAAGTATATCATGTGATGTGCGAATGCGATCACTCGCTACGAAGGCAAACGACTGCATCATTAATTGTAAACAAATCTTGAAACATTCTATTCCCGATTTTGATCCCGAGGTTTATCAACATATTATGCAATTTTATATTACGCGCCGAAGCCCAGTAGCATTGTTTTCAAATTTTCTGGAGATATTTTAGGCTAGGCCATGCATAGTTCGCCTACTCTGCGCCTACCCGTCTCCTATAAAGTGACGCCAGTGGGTACAGGCAAGTGATAGATTGCACAGCTTAGGATTTAACTGCATATCTTGCACTGCTCTGGCTTGACAAAATTATTTTCCTGGGTAGTTTTGTTCAGATGGAACCCATATTCAAGTGAAATTTTTTATCTATTTCACTCTACTTTCAGAATAAAAAAAAACATATAAATAGTAAGAAATTCCTAAAGGGGTGGGGTCCCATTTTTTTTTAAAAAAACGTTAATAACACTCATTTTTCTATGAAAGAAAATTAACACGGTCTATGGCAAGTGTTTGAAGTGGTAAATGGAAAGTCGACTGAGACAGCTCCAAAAATGTGTGGTTCGATTATGCGACAGATTTTGGACCCCTTGATGCGCCACTGCTTATAAGTTGCAAATTAACACAAATGGATCTGAAATATACACTGACATTATATGTTCACAGAAATTTTCTGTTTAGGAAGGGTAAATGTTCAAGATCACATGTGAATTGTGGATTCAGAATTTTTTCTATTTTTTAAATTTATGAAAAATATTTTGCTAATCTGAAATTTATGTGCTGTCAGGCAGATTGGCAGAATAACAGCTATTTTGCTACTCAGACACCCAAAGAAAAAAGGGTTTGATCAGAATAAATTTTAGTGGATGAGCATTGTTTCAGAGTATACTTTTTGCTAGACAATAACAGACTGGTAGAATACCAGCTACTCTGCTCTTCAGACACCCGAAGAAAATGGTTTGCACCAGAAGAAAATTTATCAAATGGGCTTTCTTCCATGATATACCTGTGACTAAATATCTTTTTCAATGTCTCGTAGCAACTAAACTGTATAAAAAGGTTCAAGATCATCAAAACTGCTATAAAATAGTTTTGGATTAGGAACTTTTTTGGTCACCTGAAAAAAAAAATAACCAATGTTTCAGACACCTGGACACCTTGGACGATAGTATAATTTTGAGCATTTGGTAGCAAACAAACTGCAGAAAAAAAGTTTAAAATCTGAAATAGTAGTATTGATGGTGGCAGCATTGAAGTTTTATGTCCATCTGAAGAAAATGATATGACCATTTCAGGCACCCGGAGAAAAACAGGATTCTGTTACTGACCTTCCAAGTGCATTAAAGTGGATTGTATTTCTGAGATATGGCACATGTATGTCTCCATGCTTGACAAAATTATCGTTTGTTTTCCTTAGTTTCTGATATTTCTGACGATGCAGATGAAAATGACGAGGCTGATTCCAGTGAATATTAAACCATTGATTTACTCCTGTGAATGATTGTTTAATCTTTTATAAACATATTTCTTCCAGGGTGTTCCATACGAAACCCAGGAATTCACTGAATATTTGCCAGACAATTATGAAGGAGCGAGATGCTATAACTTGCTCAGACAAGCATTCAATGCAGGATCACTTTACAAGATCCAAGTAGTCAGCACTGGTCGAGGTCGGATCATCCGGGATGACAATTTTCCCTGTAAAACAAATATGGGAGGGGGCCCTGAGAGGTGAGCAGTTTGACTTTTTACCTGATAATTATTCCTACTTCAAAGGAAACAAAGAAGTGGTGGAGTTTTTTCATTGTCCAGGGCTGATACCACTCCCTGTACTCTACTATAGGGGTTCAGTTCTGTATGAAATGTTTCCCACTTGAAGTGCAGTTGCTGGTGCTACATTTTGTAATAGCACATTGCCATGTAAGTGGTTGTTGGTTGGTTTTATTTAGTTAATTCTTCCGGTCTTGCTTGGAGTGAATTTCAAACTCATGATTATGCTTCAGATTGATCACAGAGTAATTAATGCATCTATGCGATTGCAACAAAAAGAGCAGTAAATTATGTTTTGTAATAAAGACCGATCAATATTAATTTTTATGCCGGTATTATCGGCACTCGTGCAGATGATGTTAATAAAATATCGGCACATGCAAATTATAGTTAGTACTGAATACATATATCAGTCGATTTCAACGTCTTTGGTTTGGTATAATAGCATTGCAGAAACGGAAGTCACGGTTTAATCGAAAAATGCAATACAATTTATCAAAAAAGAAATTGTGGTGAAATGAAAAATCCAGTCAAAACCTGATTGGGAAATAGGAATAAATCTTGTTTTGTCAAGTATGGACCGATGATAAATTGAGTAATCGGCCGTCGTCCATCTGTGTCTCATAAATTTTCTTATTGAGAAGATAAGCACCATGGTTTTGTTGTAGTGCCCGCCCTCTTTGTCAGTTCGAATCTGTGTCTCATAAATTTTCTTATTGAGAAGATAAGCACCATGGTTTTGTTGTAGTGCCCGCCCTCTTTGTCAGTTCGAAATATGCTATGAGAATTTGTCTATAATTGTTGGCAAAAATTGTCAATATTGATATATCAGCCAAAGTCAATACCAACGGCAATATATATCGGTATGGCCTTATTGTGTAAGGTCATTATTAGATTTTATGGAATCAACCAATATTCCGGTGAACTTGGCATAGTGTAGAAAAGTGGTTCCTAACTTTTTTTTTTATAAGGGACCCAATTTTTTAGAACAAAAATGACACACAATATTTTGCGACCCGAGCATATTCACTGTTATATTATTACGGTACATAATATTTCAAAATTTATCAGCGATCCTCGGGCGCACAAATATTTTTCCAGTTACTTTTCATAGAATTCACTTGGACTCAATTTTTCCTTCCAAAATTAGTAAATTTTCGCAATAAAGAAAAACATTTCAAAAACATTTTCTGCACTTTCAACGAGCAATAACCGACTTTTTGCAATTTGATTACTTTCCACCTTCTTTCCTGGTGGATATGTGATTCATGTACAAAATGGGCGACCCATAGGTTGGGAACCATTAGTGTGAATCATTCAACATTCAGTCATGTTCCCAATTAGAAGAGAATAAATATGACAACCATTGGTCTCATCTAGACCTATCTTTTGTAGTATCATCCATCAGTGAACCATGCTTGGCCAAACATATTTCATCAAAATTTTCTGATTGGTAAACGGCTCCTACCTACCATATCCACACATTGGAATAAATATTAGGCGGCTAAACCTCTATATCCTACTTCGACAGGCAACTGATTTGTTATGACTTTAGAACCATATCAAATGCCAAGCTTTCTTCCCATACTTATTTTTCAACTGAAGTCTGTCAATTATGGACCATAGATGAACCCCAACTCAGCATTTCAATCCATCTACAAAACTCTAATACAAAGACAATTCCACAAACTTGTTGGTAAAACTTGTTATTCTGATATATTTCAGCAATGGTTATCCTGATGAGAACCATGTCGAAAGGCTAACAAAAGCATTGGAAGCAAAGGGATTTAAATGAAAATCAATATTGAAATCGTAACACGTAGTGAGGAGTGAAGGGATTTGCCAAGAAATATTCCGGATCAAACATGAACTGATCCATACAATATTAATCAACAACATTGAACATCCTATGTAGATGACAACTGTCAAAACTTTTTCTTTATTATGTATCCAATATTTTGTGGGCACAATGGCCTAGTGATTAACATGTAGGCATCACGGGTTGGATATCTCTGGTTCGAGACCAGGTGAGTCCGACTCGTTAATCTATGCCCACCACTTAGCCCAGGTGTGTTAACGTGGGTAGGCTAAGCAGAACAGAAAAGATCATATCTTCCCAACCATTTTTTTACAGCCACTTCTTAAAGTGGATCACCCTTTCCAAAGCCCTGTAACAGCGGTTCCTGTTCGGCTCAGCCTACGCAAGTTATTACAACCTGGGTTGAGTGTTGGGCATGGATAAGCCAGCCGGACTCACCAAGGCTCGAACCCAAGATATTCAACCTGCAATGCCAACATGTTTAACCACTGGGCCATCGCGCCCATTTTAACCCTGTCCGTCTATAAGTGGCTTTAAAAAAAAGCGACTTCAAAAAACAATGAACAAATATTTTAGTGTGAGTCACATAGCCATACCCGAGCAATATCAATGCTATTGCTGGTTCTGTGTCAAATATTTGTTAGTATTTTGGTGAAGAGACAACACAACGTTGAGTATTCAATGAAATTCATTTATCATTATATATTCACTTACGATTGTAATGGTTCCATATATTCCAAGCTTGACTGCATTTTTTACAAATAAATTTCAATTTTCTATGAAGTCATGATTTATGTCATGTCATGCAATGTGGTATTTGGTCTATTTCATGATTTTGCTACATAAATATAATGCTTGAGCATATTTGGAAACAAAAAATACTTGTAAAGAGAAATCTAATTGAGGTTTTTCCTGGCCTATCATATTAGTATACGTCCTATCATTTATATTAGTTTGTATAATTGCTTCATTATATATCATGCAACTAACAATATGTAAATATTTTAGATTTAATTAGTTATTTTTTATCTAAAACATTTTATGAATGAATGAAATATTTCAGTTTTCGCAACTAATATGTATCGATCTACGCATCCCTAAGATTTTATCGATTAGTTTCAAATCTCATGTGGGATGCTTATATGCGAGAGGTTTCCTGGACGCCTCGCCGGTGCCTTTGTGCTCTTAGAGACACTCAACATGTGACACTTTAGACGCCCGAAGGAAAACAAGATCCCAATAATTACTGATATTGATGGTTTATCAAAATCACTTATGCACAATCTTCTGTAAAATATTCTTGAGGTATTGATAATTTAAAAGACACACTTCTTATGAGGTAATAATCAGAATTATGTTATTTCGTTGTTATAATGGTGGTATTGGTTGGTTTTATGTTAATACTGATATTTTCAAAATTTCATCATTTTTCATGCCGTACGTGGTGCCTGAAGCCAACCAACTAATGGCTACCAGTACTGACAGCTGCGTTCGGAGTCATGGTAACGAAACTTAGCCGCCATTGGCAACTGCAGTGATGGTATTTGTCCCGGGCGATGGTAAAACCGTCTACCGCCCTCTTTTATCCGCCACTATAACACACAGAAAATACGTTTGGACCATTCTAAAGGTCACCTGTGGGAACTATATATTCCATAAACAATACTTTGCTCAAAGTCAGTTTCCTCATTTATATTACTTTTGTTAACTTGCTTTAATATATATCATGCAACTAACAAAATGCAAATATATTTTGAACTGACATATTTTGATCACCTGTTGTTGGAGTTCGTGTCAAATTTCCATGAAAGTCAAAGGAGGATAGAATATCATTTTTAACCTGCGGGAGAGGAAAGCCCAGAATACAGCTTAACCATATGGCGAACACGACCTCTCGTGCAGATAGATACCAGTTCCGAATCGGGGTGAAAGTTTTTGATTATCGTGTTTCTCATTTTTACTATATGCATGGACCTGGTTGATGGAGGAAGCCGTAAGCGGCGTTTACGTGAACCACCGTGCACCGGCCAGGCGTCCAGCAGACCTCTCGCAAATAATCATCATCCCTAACAGGATTCCAACATGCGTCATGACGATCAGAGATGCGTAGCTCGAAGCGTATTCCCAACGCTTTACCGACTGAGGTAACCGGGCTGTGTCGTAGTCTTTGTAGATTGAATGTAGTTATTATAATTTCTATTTTTTAAGTTAATGGTGTCACGTATTTGGGGATGAACGTTAAAATATACAACTATTTATGACAGATAAAATGCGAAAAATAATCCAATTGTCATTGGATATAAATTTGTGATGATTTACGGTAGAATTGAGTCAAAATAAATGTATTTGACAAAATAATTTATGATCTAAAATGGACTTTTCGCTTTGTACTTAATGTTATATTATGAAATCACAGATCTATTGTCAGTCAATCAATGTCTGATTAGAATATATTTTGGTAGAATAGAGCGTATACTTAACAAAACATATAATGTAGTACGTTTGTGGGAAGATTTTAGAGAAAAAAAAATAGAATTTGAACCCTATCTACTGAAAAGCTTTAAACCTTCAACTATTTGAATCAAATCTTGTCAAATTTAACATTTGCTATTGAAAAACCGAACGAATCGTACATCCACGACATGCAGTCACTGTTTCTGCCTTTCGTACCAACGAGCATTGCACACACTCAGACACTCCCTCACCTTTAGATCAAACGCACGTTTCTATGTCCAGCCCAGCCCCGACGAATACTAGACTTTTGATGAAGAAAAATTTGTACTCAGCAGAAGAAAAAATTAGAGCAAACTTTAACAGCAGGCAAAACCAGTAGTCTTCCGATACGAGATCTGTGACGACCCAAAAGACACTGTTTTGGCGCAATCCCGACGTTGTGCGGTGAGAGAATAAGGATAGGTTGCCAGATCACATTCAAAGAGAAATTCGTCTTATTCCAACGATTCCCAATGCATTGAATGAAACATATCAAATAAAATATATATATATGGATAAACGGCACATTGTTTAAAATAAAACTTTCAATCCACATATCATCGATGACAACATCGATGGCTCGACAACTAATTTGGCGGAATTTTTCGGATTGTTTTGAAATAGGGAACACTAAAAATACAAAAGCAAGAAAAACCTGAAATAAAAAAGAAAAACACGTGTTAGACATAGACATATTTATTTTGATTGGATACGTGTGTAACACGTGTTCACTCACCAGGGTGCCTGGTAAGCCCAATTGGTGAAGCGAATGAAATACCGGTACTCTTCGAGCTACGCATCACTAAACCTAGTGTTCGAATCCAATTGAGAAATGTTCATATGCGAGAGGTCTGCTGGACGCCTCGTCGTTGTACGGTGGTTTACGTGAGCGCTGCTTACGCCTTCCTCCACTAACCATATCCACGCCGATTCGGAACTGGTGTCTGCACGAGAGGGTCGTGATTATCCATATGATTTACTATATTCTCGGCTTTCCTCTCCAGCAGGATAAAAAGGAAATCCCATTCATACAAATTTACTTTAACAGACACGGATTCGGTAGCGTCATTGGTAAAAATAGTGATTGAATTCTTTTTATTGCAATCTTCTATTTAAATATGTTATACATTCATGATATCGGTCGTCTGTCACTCTTTTATGATTATGCACAAACGGCGCTAGAGAGTTGGGAATACCTCAATGCAAAAACATGAACAAAGGTCTGCTTTGGTTTTCTAAATCTACTTACAGCTTAGACGCACGAAGCAAACGGCTGCCACCTAAAGAAGATTTAGCAAATGGGCAGCCTCTTATATATATTTCGTGCTAGAAGATTTGAATTTATATTCTTGAGTGTCAAAACCGCCAATACTGCTATAAAAGGGCTTTGTTGATGATAATAAAGCTTTTTGTTCATCTGAAGAAAATGATATGAACGTTTCAGACACCTGAAAAAAATTCTATCTGCCCTGAGCGGTGATAGCCATATCCGCGACTTCTCGAGGTGTTGAGTTCTTTCAGTCGCCTGTTATGACATACAGGAAACTGGGTGCGAGATTGAATACATTTTTCAAGATTTTATGTGGTGATTAAACGCCCGCAAACTCGTGGTCTGACGTTATCTTTCAATATTCAAGTAAGCCCGAAGCATGTTTTTAAACTTGACTGTAAGTAGGGCTGGGCAATTCGGTTCCGTGATTCGAAGCGCAATATATTCGAGTCAATCGCAAATCAGTCTTAGGAACAAATGCATACTAATTGGACAAGAATTTTTATTTTTAACGACAAAATACAATCGATTTTGGTCAAATATCAAACGAAAAGATTGTCATCCTCGATTTATCATCTGTATTAACGCCGATATAGTAGGAAATCTAGAGAAAGATTTTTAATGGTCAAAACTCGATTGTGCAGTTGTACGTTTTCCGCAGCTCTTGCCATCAAGTGACCACTGGTTCATTCCCTTTTGGCGTTGCCGCCTGGCATAAAGCAAACTTCAATAAAAAATGATTTGGCCACACTAGCAAGGCCCTACGACAACATTTATAATTAAATGGGGCTAGTGGTCATTGATGAATGAACGATTTCTTGCTCGTTAAAAATTATCTTGAATATGAATGATACACACTGCGATCCCAAGATTTTTAACTGCCATGTTAACATGATAACCACGGGTACAACTCGGAGTTTTCAAACTTCTCTGTATTGTATTCTAGTAAATACTTTATCGGGACCGTCGAACATATTCAAATGTCTTTTATTTTGTTTCAGCTGACGAACCCGGATGATTTACCGAATTCACAAGTAAACGTTGAGCATTCCGTCATTTATGCTACTGTTGTACGCAATACGGAAGATGGCGATAAAGAGACTATTTCACCTGTGATATATTGTGTTCTAATACCCATGGTCTATTCACCAGTAATCAACAGAACAAAGGCTTCATCATCATAAAACAATTAGTAGCATTGATTCGGAATGAACGATAAGACTATGTTACTACGCTCACCGGGTTTCCACAAGGGTCGCATCATAGCCTACAGTTTAACGTATGTAAAAATAAATATTTCAGGATTACCGTAAAAAATGCACTAATCTCCCTTATTGGCACAAAGACATAGGGAGCTCGTGTGCTCCATCCATAAACACATACTTTCCTTTATTTTATATCTTATTATTCATATTTTTAAAAATATTGGTGAATTGTATTGATCGCATCACCATAGAGAGGAAAGTCAATTTTAGACTCTCCTCTCATCTTTCCCTTTTTATATATATATATATATATAATTAAATACCATGTGGTTCAAAATTTCACGAGAATTTGGCGATGAAAACAAATTCAACATATGAATATCTCTGAATGTGTGGGATTTTCGGAGATCTCTCTCTTATCTCTGGTTATTTATTCTTATATATAATTCTTATATTTGTTTAGCCATTTTTGTTATTTAAATATACATTTAAGAACATTTATGAGTGAGGAACAACAGAAATCCAATTTTGTTATCTTAACTAAAATAAACGTATGCAATGTACACTGATATATTTGTTTGTGCCAGGCCTGTACAACACGCGGCCTGTGTAGCTTTTAATGCGGACTTTGAGGCTATTTAATGCAAACTATCGATAATCATTGGACGCTCCCACACGTCCGCCGAACTCGTTGGAAATTTTTTTCCAACGTTGAAGAAGAAAAAAACGGAGAGGACAAATCTCACAGGCAAAGATGAACCCCGCGGTTGTAGAGCTAATGGCTACGAGGACAGGAAAATTGTCAGGTTACTTTTTCTTTACCACCATTTCTCAAATATTTTTTCAGAATCCCGCGAGCATCTCGCAGCGCAAAAGACAAAAACAAGGAAGAGTAGGCTGAAAATACGGCTCAACCCATTACGGGGAACCACGAGCTCTTTGCTGATACAAGCCGTAGAAAAAATATTTTACTCCACCAGTAGTGCTGTTACTTAGTTTAATGCACGGGTATGGTTGGTGGAGGTGGTCACAGTATTCAGGTCAACTGCAGAAGACAATTATTGAAACGTATATCTTTCATCATATTCCTTGGTCCGATTGTTTAATTGGGTGAAAGCAATCTAAAGGCGTAATGTTGGATAATATAAGACATGGTGTGAAAAATTTGGATTTATTTGTTGAGTGTTGTTTTGTGTGCGAGGTTCGTTAACGTGATATAAGTTTTGAAGAAATATTCTAAATAAACTTATCTTACAACAAAATGTTAGAACAACGTCAGCCACGTTCGCAGGAAGTTGGAATTTATATCGCAACATAACTAACACGACACGATTAAAATAAATTGAAATTACGATTTATAGAATTCTGGATTCTCAATTCTTCTTGAGTGAATAATATCCAGGATTTGATATTCCCAATGATAGTGCATATTGAAAAATAATAGTAAATCTAAACTACGGGAATTCAAACTAGGCTAGATTGATATTATGATGAGGTATCGTAGTTGCCAAACAATAAACAATCGCACAAGCACAAGAATATTGAACGCGCATTTTTATATACATGATAAATCTTATTAATATTTTAAAACAACAGTATTGGTTTGCCTTATTTATTCTTATTCTCAGTCAGTGCTATTATTAAAGTTGGTTCAGATTCAGGAACAATATCAACAAAAATGATATCCGCTTTTTAACTAGATTTCACGTCTTGCAAGAGGCGACGAAAATGAAACATCCCCCAGGGCAGATACAATTGACCGCATTTATTATAGCAGTTCATTTCTGTTTGGGATGTTCTCCTCTTGGGTGCTGTTGCTGATACTGTATGTAGTTGCTCAATTCAAGTAGGGCTGGGCAATTCGATTCAGTGATTCGAAGAGCACTTTATTCGAATTAATAGTCAATCGTTCATAGGAACAAAAACTTGCTAAATAAACTAGAATTTTTAAAAAGAAAAAGCAATCGATTATATTTTGTCGTTAAGATATGAAAATTGTTGCCCTTAGGCACTGGGTGGTGAAAATGTACACTATAAACTATAAATTTTTTTTCACAATGGGGGCAATTTGTAATACTAAAAAATTATATATTAGTTATTTACACGGAATTAGCGATTCGATTCGAATCAGATTCCAATTAGAAATGATTCGGTTTTGCCCAGCCCTGAATATAAGTTATCTTCATTCGGATCCTTCTAGATGCTGCCTCCGGGCCTGCTCAGGGCGAATCTCAATAACACAAAAACGGATAAGAGTACTTTGTAACCAGATGATTATGTTACGCGTGAGGTTTAATTCAATATGTTGTATTTAAAGAGAATTGTTGTTTAAGAATAGGTTTAGGAGAGACAGTAATTGAACTAATAAACTGACTAACAAAAAATGAATATAATGTATATTGTGTAATGCATTCATGCAGAAATGAAAAAATTCAGAAAATATAGACAAGATATATTTCGCCAATAACATGGAATATGGAAGAACGGCATAGTTGATTAAATACAATTGTCGAAGCGTTCACTGTTCAGTATGCTTGTACATTTGTATGTAGGACTTTGTGACGAATTGAAAGTTTCCCTTTGTAAAGTATGAGCCAGGATGTATCCCAAAAATGTATCGTGCACTAGCGGGAAAGTTGCAGCGGCATAAAAAGGATTTAGAGGAGTGATAATAAATATAGTATGGAAGAGAAAAATGCCAATTTTAATTGATTATCATCTGAATTTTGACAAAATAATTAGTGTCCATCACCCACGAAATTTTATTTGGACCCGCGACTGGTAGAGTGAACATGTTCTGTTATGTATGGGTGGGTCATTGGTGGATTGCAGTGACACATAATTGACAAAATATAAATTTCCACGTCTTAACACTGTAATTTATCGTCTAAAATGTTTCCTTTTGGTCAATGTCCAATGTCTGACAGGCTCGAAGAGGATTAAGTAAAGATACATGTATGCGATATAGTTTACTGTTTTAGATTCGACATTTCTCTCGCATCATCATCACTTGTTCACCACTTCATAAACGTGATCTGCCTTTGTTGAAGTTGAATTATTGTAAGCAGGTTGATTTGGTACAGGTTGTGCGACTTCTTGATATTTTGAAAGATATTGCGTCTGACTGCGGTTAAAAAGAGTTTTTCTTGACGTTACTGTGACGAAAATGCAGTTACTTCACCATTCATTTGAAGTGATTTTATATTTTCAATATTCGAAGCCGCCCTATAGGTGGGATTTTATTTTATTGAAATTCACTCTGAACTAGGACTGGGCAAAACCAAATCATTTTAAATTCCAATCTGATTCGAATATTTTTTTGAATCGGATCGAATCGTTAATTCCATAAAAATACCAAATATCCCATTTTTATTATTACTATTATCATAGTAATTGTCATATACCGCCAGAAATTTCATTTTGTCAAGCATGAGCCACAGATGGACCGCGCCGATGCAGCGCGATAAGTTTCAATTTATCAAACATGAGCCACAGATGGACCGCACCGATGCACCGCGATAAGTTTCATTTTATCAAACATGAGCCACAGATGGACCGCGCCGATGTAGCGCAAGAAATTTTATTTTATCAAACATGAGCCACAGATGGACCGCGCCAATGCTAAGCGATAAGTTCCATTTCATCAAACATGAGCCACAGATGGACCGCGCCTAGGCAGCGCAATAAGTTTCATTTTGTCAAAAATGAACCATAGATCGACCGCGCCTAGGCAGTGCGATCCATCAGTGCCCCATACTTAACAAAACATGTTTGCGCAAAATTTTTTGACAGGTACAGCGCAGTTAGATCCAATTTCAATAATCCATGCCCACCACTCAGCCCAAAGTGTAATAACCTTGGTAGGCTTGGCCGAACTGGAAAGATCATACCTTTCCAACAACACTAACCCTGTTCGCCTATGAGTGACCACTGGTATAGGGCCTTGTTCAGGGTGATCCACTCTAATGAGCAGCTATGGAAAAAATAACAAAACCAACCTTCGTTTCTTAATAACGATGATCAGTACAATAATCGCCAGAAGGAAAACTCCTGCAATCACTGCTGCAACAGGGATCACGAGGTTCGTAGATTCGTGCTCTGTAATAAAAGATAAAAAAAATCCGTTTTGAAGTTGAATATTTTTTTAAAATCAAATATATTCATGAACAAAAATACAATTAATATACTTTGTATATCTTTAAAATGAGGGTCCGAAATTTTTTCCGAAATTCTGTTACACGAGAAACCAAGTATTTGCATTTTTTGCGGATGGAGGTTGTTGGGGGCAAAGTACCAGATTTTAATGGATAAATAAGAATATTAATGCGCTTGTAAGGCCTCCAAATTACTTTTATAAATCAGTGGGAACCGCCCACTGCAGGGCGTAGGTTCGGCTTTGTCGCGCAAATAACGATCAGATGAAACACTGCGACGTAACAACGTAACAATATATATATGTTGTCCGTATTTATCGTGTAACATGTCCAGGGATTGGGTGATTGCCACCAGGGAAATTCATAGTGAATCTAATTGCCCAACCGGTGATGTGCAATAGATATTTTATATTTTGCCAACGTTTCGAATGTCTATACAGACCTTCTTCATCAGGGCAATGGAATGGTTGAGTCATCGACAATACTATATACGGTAAAGGAGGACGTTCTAAAATAACCCTATCTGCATTGAAAGTTAGTCTGATAAGCTGCCGGAAACATGCAATGTCTCTTATCATTCATTGTCTGTGATATGCTGTTGATATGATATGATTCTAAAAATAGTTTCATGTCAAGGGCGAGATGTTTTAACTGTTTTATGTTGATATACAACGAAACAAAAATTTTAGGAAGAAGTTTGGGCTGCGATACCGACTATGAGGTCATATTTTTTCATTTCAAATCCGCTTTCAAGGTTTTAAATATGTCACTGGTGGGGGCGCTGGAGTATAGCTGTGCGTTGCTGGTGATGTTAAAATTATTTAAAGTTATTGAAAACGAATTCCATAAATTCTTGTTATGCTTGAAACCAATAGCAGGAATAAAATATGTCGAAATAATAATAATTTTAAATACGAGAACGACTTATATATTTTGGTATATAAGATTTATGTATTTGTTCATGACTAAAAGATTGATTTATTGCTTAATGTATGGCTTTTCTCTATAGTGTAATATATATTTCGGGTGAATCATCATTATTACTGTTAGAAATTAGAGATTGGCTGATGTATCGGTATCGGTTATTTTTTAGTTACTGTAGTTAGTTACTGTATTTACACGCTTAAGTCACGCATTTTTTCGCTAGAATTTTACATCCAAAACATGGGGGATATAGAAATTGAGATAAATTTTTTCAGTTAGTATTTTGGTCAAGAACTTTGGCTTTCGTCACTACACTTTGATAGACAGGTTGTAGTACAAGGTTGTTTATCATTTCTTATTAATGTTATGATAATATGAACTTTATCATACATGTACCATAGATGATCATACCATAATGGCATGGCTTATCACGAACTAAATACACACAATTAGTAAAATGCTTCCCAAAGGGTTAGCAGTGTAGATCAGCACGAGAAACGCACAAGCAAACTCTGACAGTTAACCCCAACAGTACAAAATAACATTCTGACTATATTATACGCCGAAAGGCATGGCAAAGGGTTAGCCGTTTAGTGTGGAACAACACGGGAGTCTGACCCGCTGCGTTACTGGCCGTATTAGTAAGAAGAAACAAAGAGAGAAAAATTACGGGGAGTGATGCACAAGAAAATTTACACTGTTAACCCCAATAGTACAAAATAACTTTCTGACTCTATAATTTGATAGAATACATGGTAAGGGATCAGGCATTCAGTGTAGAACAAAACACTGCCCCATGTGACCCGTTACCTGTCGCGTTGCTTGCTATAATAGTAAGAAGAAACAAAGGGAGAAAGATTCGGATAACATCGGCTGTGAGCGAAATTAATATTTGTAATATGTGGTAAATCCATAATTTGGCAATACAGAAATTCAATGAAATATGATGCTTTGGATAAAATACAAAGTAACATGAAAGTAAATTTTGAATGTAAATTTATAGGAATGTTGAGAGGAATGATCTGCACTTGTATGACCATATTGATGACCTTCTTCGCAAGTCAATGATGATATGTCAAAAATTTGATATAGTTCTAATTTGACTGGTTTTATCTATTCCGGTTTTCATCAAAATCAAATAATCTACCATCATGTTTTGTTGTTATAACACTTTAAATAGAGATTTCAATTTCGTAGAAACTTTTTTATTGTGACTTTTCCACTCAGAAAATATTCAATATTTTATTCATATTTCTGATTGGATCAGTCAGGTGATATGAGGACATTTATATTCAACCTAGTATGAGCTGACGATGTAGTGAATTTACTTAGGTTCTGTCCAACTGTGACTCATGTTCAGGGTAGCAGAGTTTCAATTGAGGGATTGAAAGTTTCAAATTAAATCTCAACTCTGGATGTCAAATTTTGATTCAAGATTAAAATCGATTTGGGTAATAGGAATATTCATTTTGTTGATTTGGCAAGATTCGCAGACATTTTCAGTAAATTTTATTTTGTTGAACATGAAACCACTGATGCACTGTACCTGAACATCTTGATCCATCAGTGGCTCAAACCTGACACCAATACACCAATTGGATCTGAGTTATGCCAGAATTGCAAAAGATTGCAAAGAGCACCTATAGATTGTATTTCCACTGCACTCTCAGTGGAAAACATCCCAAACAGAATTGAACCAATATAATAGAGTGCAATGAATGGTATCTATATTGGGTGATGAAAATCCCTCTATTTTTTTTCAAAATCACACACTTATTGATCAATTTTTATGATCATTGTAGATCAGGAAAAATATGTTTCAAGTCGAGAATAAATGTTTGGCGACCCCAATCCCAACATTTTTACAATACTACGATACAATTTCAACCCAACTGTAAATCAAAGAACAATCTTTAGACCCTGACTACAATGATTCATTTCGAACCCTGTATATAGAAGACAATGCAAATATTTACCGTTGGCGTATTACTGGGCCACACTGTAGAGTTTGTGTTGTTACTTTCCTCTCATAATATTCTATAAGCTGCAGTATGAATAGGGATATATTATCATAATAGTTTAATAATGTTGAGTTCTTTCTTTTTTGAGATTATTTTTGGTTATAGATCTTAATAAATTCATTTAATTTGGGCAAAATCATCGTAATTTGGCACATTTTACAAGATTGAATCATGATCTTGCTGCGCTTGAAGCCAGTTATTGTAAAACTGTCAAGTATAAATTATCCGATCACATTTAAGAAAATATGAATTTTGTATTTAGTTGCAACTTAAATCAATAAATCTTGATCTTATATATATTTATAAATTCTGTATTTTCAGTCATGGGCCAGAGTTAAATTTGCTCCAGTTCAGGTACTTGGTTCATCACCGGCACATGGTTGAAATCTCGTTTCAAACCTTGTAGACTGGTTGTTGAATTACACTATTAGAATTTTTTATATTAAGAGCGATGGCTAGCGCTTATTTTGTTGGCATCAAAAATTTGAAGATCTAGAGTTCAAGTCCTGGTCAGTCGGTTCATTAATCCATGCCATCACACTGGAAAGATCATTTTTTTCGAACAGCTTAGACGTATTCGTCTAAAAGTGGGTCAGGGTGACCTTGTTCGATTGAAGCAAAATCATGACATAAGTCACATTTCACACGTTGAAATTTTCTAGGAATCCTTATCCTGCTGCCCTTGAAGCCGAACATTTGATAAACATTATTCTCATTATTCATTTATTATTCATCAGTTTAGTTGCAAATAGAACTATTAAGTCTCAGTGTTAAAATTGGAAATTGTACTCAGTCAGTGATAGAATGCATTTTGGTGACATGACTTGCTTGTACCGCATTCTTGCAGAGAATGTGTTTTGACGAAACGATTTACCTGTGGCCCATACTTGAATAGTTTACAAGATTTATCTGTGGCACATACATGATATTTTCAATATAATATGTTTTGATCTGGTGAGAATATGTTACAGATTAAAACGCTTATGTATTGAGAAGCCGACACAAAAAATGGATTATACATCGTTATTTGGGGTTGCAAGTTAAAAAGATATCACAAGCAATGCTGATATGAGGGAAGTTTTATTCAGAAAATGGTCTCGCAAATTATTTCAAATTGTGAGAACCTAATGAGGCTGTAAAATGATACTTTACATCTGAGTGACAGAATATTGTTTTCCTTCAGGTATCTGAAAAGTCAAAGCTAAAAAATCACTAATATTTGTGAATTTGAATATTTTGACATCAAAGTCACCACCAATGCCTGTAACATATTATGATTAGGAATATACGCATTCAAATACAATAATATTCCAGTTATTTCTCGTTATTTTCAAATTGTAAATTACAGTTTAATCACCATAATAAAATACTTTCAAGCATAAAATAAAAAGTAATTTTTGAAATCTTCCAAGATTTATTTAAAGAATTTTCAACAGCTCATATAAAGCAAAGTACTTTCCGATTTATTTTTTGGACGTTTTTACTACATTTGTAAATAGCTTGAGAGACTAGATAGAAATAGACTAAAAAGAGTATGAAGAAGGAGGTGCACAAAAATAGTACAAAGAAGTGGTAGATAGTTTTAAAATCACTCTGGTATTATCAGGTTTAGATATCACTTTATTATAGTGGTTTGGTTCTATTTAAAATGTTCATGCTGCATTATGTCCTAATATTTGCGTTTGAATTGTTTGACTTCGTAACTGTATAGGAAATCATGATATTTCAACAGAACTGCTATGTACAATGTTTATTTTTATTGAAGTAGTTTGATGAAGTATCAGTTGGACAACAGGAATATGAATATATTCATTACATCAATTCTCTGGTATTTGTAAATTTGATTTAATACGGAAAAATTGTTACCAATTACTCGGTAATAAAAAATTTTGTTGAACATGGAATCACTGTGCCTGAACAGCATACACAACATATACTTTTCCTGATGGGAGTAGAATAATTTTTGTTATTCAAATTCACTCAAGTAATGCCAGCACCAAAACTAATAGATTCTAAATTGTTATTAAAGAGTTCCCATGAAATATGTTTTCGTCAACCGCACTCTAAGTGGAAAACATCCCAAACAAAACTGAACCACTATAATAGAGTGCAGTGAGTAGTATTTGATAAATATATCTAAAAGCAATTATTGCGTTCATACTACAATACAATTTCAACACAACTGTCAATTAGAACAAACTTTAGACCCTGACTACAATGATTTTAAAAAAATCCGTTTGAATAGGAAAAAAAATAATTTTGTTGGCTATTCATAATATTCGATTTGTGAAATTATAAGGTATTCAAATCAATTATTTCAACAAAATAAAAAAGTAAATTTTTACAGAATATAAATGCAAATTGGATGTCTTGCTGGTCTATTTGACTCAGAAAATTATTTGTTTCCATCCAGAAATAAAAATGTTCAATTTTGGTCTTCGTAATTAAAACCATAAAGTCTCGTTGTAAACATCAGAGGTTTTATTTTACACTAACCGAAGATTGAATGCTCCTCATTGCAATGATTTATTATTGTCCCATGCTTGACAAACTAGTTGCATAATTTATTTACTACTTGGGATGAGAATATCTTTTCTATATCAGTACTTTCATGTTTTTTGTTATTAATAGTTTTGTAGTTTTTTTTAAAACATTGTTACTGGAACTCTTACTGGAAACGTACTGGAACATATAATGAATAAACTTTATTGCAACTATCAGACTTATATCCTCCCCCCCCATAAGCTTATTCATCTATTTGATCTATCTATTTATTTTGTTATCAAACCTCAGAATATAAATATAAAATTATATATATCCACATAAATTAATAGTTGATTACCGTATGTATTGAGAAGCCGACACAGAATGGAATATACATCAATATTTGAGGTTGCAAATTAGAAATGCTGATATAAGGGAAGATTTTATTTGTTATTATTCATAAAAGTTTTATTATTTCAGTTTCCTTATTTATTTATTATTTCAAATATGAATATTGCTTGATGTACTTTTTGCAATGTTCACTGTTATCACTGCTGGACGTTATATTAACCATTATGTGTTGTGATAGGTACTAAAAGTTTAGATGGTTTAACTATTGCCCAGGGCAGATATCACTCACTTAACTACTCCATAGTCTTTGTGCTTGTGGTGTGGTCGCTGATGTTACATTGTTAGTAGATATTTGCCATCTTTTGGAACACCTTCCTTAAATGCACTGTATCTTTCTTCTGTTGCTTCCAATCAATTTCATGGGATATCGGTGTCTTATTGTGGCTCCAGTTGCAGAAATTGTTGGCCTTGAGTAGTTGAGGTTAAGATAGCTTTACCATTATGTAGTTTGTATTAGAGTCTGGAAATATTATTGCTGTTTGATTTTGTATGAAGTAGCCTATCATTTTAAAGACAATATCTCAATATTGCACAATATCTCATTTTTGCTGGTACATTATGTAGCAGAATCATAATATTGTAATAGATAGACAGATTTTTGCATGGTTTGATCAAAATAGTTTTATTAAGTAAATTGCAAGAAATTGTGGAATAGATTTGGAAGTTTGGCTGGGTTTCAGAGGTCAGAGTAGCTGATACTAGTGCATACTAGTATTTGCACCACGGACAGCAGTAACATCAATTTGTTTGTTTATTTTGTAAGATGAGGTGGAATTGGCAAATGTTTACTTTGACATGAAAGCTTAGTGGGTGAATTTTTTGCTCATATGTGTTCATTAACTATTCTATTGCCAGTGGTTTTCTACTCTCAGTTGAATAAGTTACATTCACTAACATGATGATAGAAGTTCAAAAAATGTTTCTTGTCAAGGGCGAGATGTTTTTAGAAAATGGTATCGACGGAAATTTTGGCATCAGCCCATCAGTATGGGAAATTATGATATTTGAGGAGAATCACTCATATATAACATATTTATGTCTGAAAGTCAGGCGACAGAACATTTACATTCAACCTGGTATGAGCCGATGATGTAGTGACCTTACTTATGTTATGTCCAACTGTGACCCATGTTTGGCATAGCAGGGGATTGAAAGATTCAAATTGAACCTCAACGATGGATTCTGTAGTTAAATTCAAATAAATTCGGATAATGGACATTTGGATTACTCATTTTGGGGATTTAGCAAGATTCGAAGACGGATTCGAATTCGAATCTGATTCGAATATTTTTTGAATCGGATCGAATCGTTAATTCCATAAAAATATCAAATATCCCATTTTTATTATTACTATTATCATAGTAAATGTCATATACAGTCAGAAATTTCATTTTGTCAAGCATGAGCCACAGATGACCGCGCCGATGCAGCGCGACAAGTTTCATTTTGTCAAGCATGAGCCACAGATGGACCGCGCCGATGCAGCGCGATAAGTTTCATTTTGTCAAGCATGAGCCACAGATGGACCGCGCCGATGCAGCGCGATAAGTTTCATTTTGTCAAACATGAGCCACAGATGGACCGCGCTGATGCAGCGCGATAAGTTTCATTTTGTCAAGCATGAGCCACAGATGGACCGCGCCGATGCAGTGCGATAAGTTTCATTTTGTCAAGCATGAGCCACAGATGGACCGCGCCGATGCAGCGCAATAAGTTTCATTTCCTCAAACATGAGCCACAGATTGACCGCGCCTAGGCAACGCAATAAGTTTCATTTCATCAAACATGAGCCACAGATGGACCGCGCCTAGGTAGCGCATTAAGTTTCATTTCCTCAAACATGAGCCACAGATTGACCGCGCCTAGGTTGGGCAATAAGTTTCATTTCCTCAAACAGGAGCCACAGATTGACCGCGCCTAGGCAGCGCAATAGGTTTTATTTCATCAAACATGCGCCACAGATGGACCGCGCCTAGGCAGCGCAATAAGTTTCATTTCCTCAAACATGAGCCACAGATGGACCGCGCCTAGGCAGCGCAATAGGTTTCATTTCCTCAAACATGAGCCACAGATTGACCGCGCCTAGGCAGCGCAATAAGTTTCATTTCATCAAACATGAGCCACAGATGGACCGCGCCTAGGCAGCGCGGTAAGTTTCATTTTGTTAAAAATGAACCATAGATCCACCGCGCCTAGGCAGTGCGATCCATCAGTGCCCGATACTTAACAAAACATGTTTGTTTTTTTGACTGGTACAGTGCAGTTAGATCCAATTTCAATAATTCGTGCCCACCACTCAGCCCAGAGTGTAATAACCTTGGTAGGCTTGGCCGAACTGAAAAGATCATACCTTTCTAACAACACTAACCCTGTTCGCCTATGAGTGACCACTGGTACAGGGCTTTGTTCAGGGTGATCCACTCTAATAAGTTGCTATGGAAAAAATAACAAAACCAACCTTCGTTTCTTAATAACGATGATCAGTACAATAATCGCCAGAAGGAAAACTCCTGCACTCACTGCTGCAACAGGGATCACGAGGTTCGTGGATTCGTGCTCTGTAATAAAAGATAAAAAGAATCCCGTTTTGAAGTTAAATATTTTTTTAAAGTCAAATATATTCATGAACAAAAATACAATTAATATACTTTGTATATCTTTAAAATGAGGGTCCGAAATTATATTCCGAAATTCTGTTACACGAGAAACCAAGTATTTGCATTTTTTGCGGATGGAGGTTGTTGGGGGCAAAGTACCAGATTTTAATGGATAAATAAGAATATTAATGCGCTTATAAGGCCTCCAAATTACTTTTATAAATCAGTGGGAACCGCCCACGTTAAAACAAACTGCCGGGCGTAGGTTCGGCTTTGTCGCGCAAATAACGATCAGATGAAACACTGCGACGTAACAACGTAGAAATATATATATGTTGTCCGTATTTATCGTGTAACATTTCCGGGGATTGGGTGATTGCCGACAGGGAAATTCGTAGTGAATCTAATTGCCCAACCGGTGATGTGCAATAGATATTTTATATTTTGCCAACGTTTCGAATGTCTATACAGACGTTCTTCATCGGGGCAATGGAATGGTTGAGTCATCGACAATACTATATACGGTAAAGGGGGACGTTCTAAAATAACCCCTATCTGCATTGAAAGTTAGTCTGATAAGCTGCCGGAAACATGCTATGTCTCTTATCATTCATTGTCTGTGATATGCTGTTGATAAGATATGATTCTAAAAATAGTTTCATGTCAAGGGCGAGATGTTTTAACTGTTTTAAGTTGATATACGACGAAACGAAAATTTTAGGAAGAAGTTTGGGCTGCGATACCGACTATGAGGTAATATTTTTTCATTTCAAATCCGCTTTCAAGGTTTTAAATATGTCACTGGTGGGGGCACTGGAGTATGGCTGTGCGTCCGTCCTTTCCAGCAACATCTCTCATCAAGATCAAGCTTGCTGGTGATGTTAAAATTATTTAAAGTTATTGAAAACGAATTTCATAAATTCTTGTTATGCTTGAAACCAATAGCAGGAATAAAATATGTCGAAATAATAATAATTTTAAATACGAGAACGACTTATATATTTTGGTATATAAGATTTATGTATTTGTTCATGACTAAAAGATTGATTTATTGCTCAATGTATGGCTTTTCTCTATAGTGTAATATATATTTCGGGTGAATCATCATCATTACTGTTAGAAATTAGAGATTGGCAGATGTATCGGTTATTTTTTAGTTACTGTATTTACACGCTTAAGTCACGCATTTTTTCGCTAGAATTTTACATCCAAAACATGGGGGATATAGAAATTGAGATAAATTTTTTCAGTTAGTATTTTGGTCAAGAACTTTGGCTTTCGTCACTACACTTTGATAGACAGGTTATAGTACAAGGTTGTTTATCATTTCTAATTAATGTTATGATAATATGAACTTTATCATACATGTACCATAGATGATCATACCATAATGGCATGGCTTATCACAAACTAAATACACACAATTAGTAAAATGCTTCACAAAGGGTTAGCAGTGTAGATCAGCAAGAGAAACGCACAAGGAAACTCTGACAGTTAACCCCAACAGTACAAAATAACATTCGGACTATATTATATGCCGAAAGGCATGGCTAAGGGTTAGCCGTTTAGTGTGGAACAACACGGGAGTCTAACACGGGAGTCTGACCCGCTGCGTTACTGGCCGTATTAGTAAGAAGAAGCAAAGAGAGAAAAATTACGGGGAGTGATGCACAATAAAATTTACACTGTTAACCCCAATAGTACAAAATAACTTTCTGACTTTATTATTTGACAGAATACATTGTAAGGGGTTAGGAATTTAGTGTAGAGCAAACAAAACACTGGCCCGTGTGACCCGTTACCCGTCGAGTTGCTTGCTGTAATAGTAAGAAGAAACAAAGGGAGAAAGATTCGGATAATGGACGTTTGGAATACTCATTTTGTGGGATTTAACAAGATCTGCAGATATTTTTCTGTAAATGGTGAAATAAACAAGTTTAAATTGTTGGGTATGAAACCACTAATGAATGCACTGTACCTGATCATCTTGATCCATCAATAGCTCATACTTGACAACATACATATATTGTTTCTGCTTCGAAAAGGATAAATTTTGTTATTCAAATTCAATCCACGTATAGGATATCATTTTTTATCCTGCGGGAGAGGAAAGCCGAGAATACAGCTTAATCATATGGCGAACCACGACTTCTCATGCAGATACCAGTTCCTAATCGGTGATCGGTGTAATTGTTAGATTTTGATTTATCATATTTTTCATTTCTCCTGTGCGTGGACGTATTGCCAGGAGCGTACCTGCAAACCTACCGTAATGGACATTAAATTGCAAAGAGCTTTTATAAAATGTATTTCCAGTAACTGCACGGCAATGATAACAGCTGATAACATCGGCTGTGAGCGAAATTAATATTTGTAATATATGGTAAATCCATGATTTGGCAATAAAGAAATGCAATAAAATATGATGCTTTGGATAAAATACAAAGTAACATGAAAGTAAATTTTGAATGTAAATTTATAGGAATGTTGAGAGGAATGATCTGCACTTGTATGACAATATTGATGACCTTCTTCGCAAGTCAATCATGATATGTCAAAAATTTGATATAGTTCTAATTTGACTGATTTGATCAAATAATCTACCATCATGTTTTGTTGTTATAACACTTTAAATAGAGATTTCAATTTCGTAGAAACTTTTTATTGTGACTTTTCCATTCAGAAAATATTCAATATTTATTTCATATTTCTGATTGGATCAGTCAGGTGACAGGAAGACATTTATATTCTAGTATAAGCCGACGATGTAGTGAATTTACTCAGGTTCTGTCCAACTGTGACTCATGTTCAGCGTAGCAGAGTTTCAGTTAAGGAATTGAAGGTTTCAAATTGAATCTCAACCAGGGATGTTAATTTTAGATTTAAGATGAAAATCGATTCAGGTAATCGAAATATTGATTTTGGTGATTTAACAAGATTCACAGACATTTTCAGTAAATTTTATTTTGTTGAACATTAAATTACTGATGCACTGTACCTGAACATCTTGATCCATCAGTGGCTCATACCTGACACCAATACACCAATTGGATCTGAGTTATGCCAGAATTGCAAAAGATTGCAAAGAGCACCTATGAATTGTATTTCCAGCAACTGCGCTCTCAGTGGAAAAACATCCCAAACAGAATTTAAACAATATAATAGAGTGCAATGAATGGTATCTATATTGGGCGATGGAAATCCCTCTATTTCTTTTCAAAATCACACACTTATTGACTTTGAATCAATTTTTATGATCATTGTACATTAGGAAAAATATGTTTCAAGTCGAGAATAAATGTTTGGTGACCCTAACCCCAACATTTTTACAATACTACGATGCAATTTCAACCCAACTGTCAATCAAAGAACAAACTCAAGACCCTGAATACAATGATTCATTTCGAACCCTGTATATAGAAGACAATGCAAATATTTACCGTTGGCGTATTACTGGGCCACACTGTAGAGTTTGTGTTGTTACTTTCCTCTTATAATATTCTATAAGCTGCAGTATGAATAGGGATATATTATCATAATAGTTTAATAATGTTGAGTTCTTTCTTTTTTGAGATTATTTTTGGTTATAGATCTTAATAAATTCATTTAATTTGGGCAAAATCATCGTAATTTGGCACATTACAAGATTGAATCATGATCTTGCTGCACTTGAAGCCAGTTATTGTAAAACTGTCAAGTATAAATTATCCGATCACATTTAAGAAAATATGAATTTTGTATTTAGTTGCAACTTAAATCAATAAATCTTGATCTTATATATATTTATAAATTCTGTATTTTCAGTCATGGGCCAGAGTTAAATTTGCTCCAGTTCAGGTACTTGGTTCATCACCGGCACATGCTTGAAATCTCGTTTCAAACCTTGTAGACTGGTTGACGAATTACACTATTAGATTTAGTCACAAGTTGAAATTTTCTAGGAATCCTTACTTGCTAATAATATTCTATAAGCTACTGTAGAAATAGAGATTTATATTCAGGATAGTTTGATAATGTTGAGTTCTTTCAGGATTATTTCTGATTTAATAAATTTATGTAATTTGGAGCGAAATCATCATAATTCGGCACCTTTTTTAAGATTTAATTTGTCATAAATCTTGCTGCAATTGAAGCCAGTTATTGTCAAACTGTCAAGTGTAATTATTTGATTATATTTAAAAAATATATAAATTTTGTATTCAGTTTAACTCAAATCAATGAATCTTGATATCTTGGTATTTATATATATATATATATATAAATATAAATTTGCTTCAGGTCAGATACTCGGTTCATGACCGGCACATGCTTGGCCGGCTGGCCTGGTTTTGAACCTTGTAGACTAGTTGATGAATTACACTTTTTATATTAAAAGCGTTGGCCTAGCGCTTATTTTGTTGGCATCAAAAATTTGAAGATCTAGAGTCAAGTCCTGGTCAGCCAGTTCATTAATCCATGCCCATCATACTGGAAAGATCATCTTCTTCGAACAGCTTAGACGTATCATGACATAAGTCACATTTCACAAGTTGAAATTTTCTAGGAATCCTTATCCTGCTGTCCTTGAAGCCGAACATTTGATAAACATTATTCTCATTATTCAAAATTATTTTTTAATATTCATCAGTTTAGTTGCAATTAGAACTATTAAGTCTCAGTTTTAAAATTGGAAATTGTACTCAGTCAGTGATAGAATGCATTTTGGTGACATGACTTGCTTGTACCGCATTCTTGCAGAGAATGTGTTTTGACGACACGATTTACCTGCAGCCCATACTTGAATAGTTTACAAGATTTATCTTTGGCACATACATGATATTTTCAATATAATATGTTTTGATCTGGTGAGAATATGTACAGGTTTCCCAGATAAATAATAGTTCATCCTACTCTGGATTAAAACGCTTATGTATAGAGGAGCCGACACAAAATATGGATTATACATCGTTATTTGAGGTTCCAAGTTAAAAAGATATCACAAGCAATGCTGATATGAGGGAAGTTTCATTCAGAATTGGTCTCGCAAATTATTTCAAATTGTGAGAAACTAATGAGGCTGTAAAATGATACTTTACATCTGAGTGACAGAATATTGTTTTCCTTCAGGTATCTGAAAAGTCGAAGCTAAAAAATCACTAATATTTGTGAATTTGAATATTTTGATGTCAAAGTCACCACCATTGCTGGTAACATATTATGATTAGGAATATACGCATTCAAATACAATAATATTGCAGTTATTTCTCGTTATTTTCAAATTGTAAATTACAGTTTAATCACCATAATAAAATACTTTCATGCATAAAATAAAAAGTAATTTTTGAAATCTTCCAAGATGTATTTAAAGAATTTTCAACAGCTCATATAAAGCAAAGTACTTTCCGATTTATTTTTTGGACGTTTTTATTTTAACTACATTTGTAAATAGCTTGAGAGACTAGATGGAAATAGACTAAACAGAGTATGTAGAAGGAGGTGACCAAAAATAATACAAAGAAGTGGTAGATAGTGTTAAAATCACTCTGGTATTATCAGGTTTAGATATCACTTTATTATAGTGGTTTGGTTCTATTTGAAATGTTCATGCTGCATTATGTCCTAATATTTGCGTTTGAATTGTTTAACTTCGTAATTGTATAAGAAATCATGATATTTTAACAGAACTGCTATGTAAAATGTTTATTTTTATTGAAGTAGTTTGATGAAGTATCAGTTGGACAACAGGAATATGAATATATAAAACCACTGATTATTGCAATGTTTAGAGGCTTCGAATTAATATTTTCTTTTGCTCTCAAATAGATTTATTTTCTGAAACTATTATGCTTCCATGTGTTGTGCACCAGAATCATGATTCATATCTAATAAGTTGAATTGTCAGGTGACTGGAGATCAGTTATATTCAACCTGGTATGAGCCGATGCTGTGACTTTACTTAGGCTCTGTCCAACTGTGGCCTATGTTTGGTATAGCGTTATTTGAATTAAAGCTTGAAAGGTCTAAATTAAGATTTACACATTTCTATTCGAGATTCGAATAGGTTTGGATAAATATCTTATTTGAATACTCACTCCGGTGACGGTATGATTCGACTTATTGTCAAATTTCTTGTGATTTCACGTTGTAAATTATTTTGTCAAATATGAGCAATTGATGTCGTGTCTATATGGCAGATACCTGACATTCAACACATCAATTCTCTGTTTGGGAAGACACTTATTAAATTTTATCATTGTTGAAGAGTGAAGTAAACAGAGAACTTTAAACCCAGACTACAATGATTTATCAAATTTACCTTGTTTACCAGTAATTCGAATTCTGTATGTGGGAGACAATACAAATATTTACCAGTGATAAATTGTATACCTGGGACACATTGTAGTGTTTGTGTTGTTACTTACTTGCTAGTGATATTCTACAAGTTACAGTATGAACAGAGATTTAAATTCATATATATATATATAAATGAATTGACTCATTGTGCAGCAAAAGCATGATATATTTTGCAACTCACAATGTGCGGTTTTTGACAAGAATCTTTTTCACATTGTAACTTTGAGATGTTGGGAAGAAAAATTGAATTCAAACTTCCCAGCCAGAAGTCTACAGAATCAAAATAGTTTATATTTTCGAAAATAATTGTATGTCTTTGTTGGTCGATTTTATTTCAGTATTTGTACGTCTGATCCTGAAGTAAAAATGTACAAATTTGGTGAACTGTATTTACAAGTAAAACCAAAAAACCTAGTTAATATCAGCGATTTTGGTTTTTGTGAATCGAAGATGAGACATGATTTATTGAATCGATTTATTATTATCATAGAGTCTTATAGTGTTTGCCCCCAAAATGATGTATTTTTTGATATAAGAGTCAAAAAAATTTTGTGCGCCCTCGGTGCGCAAGATTCGTTACAAAAAAATTTCAATATTATTTTTTAGGTTCCCTCTAAGATTTTTATACCACTGATGAGAGCATTATTTTCATACTGGTATGACTCCTAATGTTGGGCTACATTGTGTAGCTTTATGGGACTGGAATGTGGTGATTTAAAATAGAAGTTGTAAAATATGTCCAGGTAGGCAAATTGAAAATACTTTTACTCCAGTAAAATGAAAACACTTGAATCGCTTGAATATCTGTTTTATCCAAGTTTCGCGATTTGCCGTTACTTTTCATTTCATTTATCGTAATTATCTCTTTTCCTGCTTAAGGTCAATTGGTGATATGCGAATAATCGATCTTCTGCAAATGGAAGAATCATCTTGTGTGGACGACAACTTATTTAACTCTCAGTCTCAGAAAAATATGAACTTCCATGATTTCTGCAGTAGAGTAGATTGTCAAAATGATAATAACAGTCAATATAAAAAAATAGTTAAATTTAGTATATGTATATATCATGGTTTGGGTACATGATATCGTTATAGTAATTATTCCAATGAAAAATTTCATATTCAAAATCGTTGGGTATATTTACCTTATTGTGTAGGAAAATTTTAAAAATTCTTATTAAATAGGGTGGTTCACTCCACAAAGTGGCTGTAAAAGAAAATATATAAATTTCGTGGAATCACCAGACTTAGTGAATCAAGAGGTTAATTATTATTGTATTATTATTTCAAGTTTATTCAAAATGTGTGGTATAATATTATTAAACTCTGAATTTAATTACCTCATTTTTTCTTCTAGTTACAGTTGTTCTCAGGCACAGTATCCAAATCCATAAATTTCTCAGGTTTTTTAATTTACATGAACAAATCATTGAATATGATTTGATACATTTCCCACCAATTTTTTCATTTGTATTAGATTTGTTGTGATTTACTATATTTTGTCGAGTGCAATAAATTCTTATCAGTCAATACTTTATACAATTCTTCATAGTCCTACTGATTATCCACTTCTCATATATCATGATCTATTCTATCTTGTATGAATACTATTTTTCTTGAATGATCAAATTTTAGTGTTGGTTGTTCAACTTCAACTTGTGATAATAATCTGCTCTGTTTACCTTCTATATTGTATTATAATCCTGATATATATATATGGAATGTTAAAGTCCAAATCCCTGTATACATTTGTTAAAAACAATTTTAAAGCCCAAATTTTGCTTTAATTTGAGCCCTATAGGGTTCATCTTTAAAATTGTCCTGACATAATTCCTGTAGATTGTATGATAAGATTTAATGTTTATTCATAGTTTGTTTGCAATAAGCAATATTTTGTTTAAAAGGAACACTCATCTATGTATCACATTTTTGATTACTCATAACATTCTGAGCTTCTTCTAATTCGAAATATCTATATTTTGTTATTGGCCATGCAACTTATATGCAAGAATTTTTGATTATTAGATTTCTTGTTTTACTTTGCATTTTCATATATTTTTGTGATTGAATCGAATATTTTAGATATTTTCATACAAGATTTCATCCAAGACTGTAGAGTTGAGGAATCGATAAATTTTCTAAAATTGTGGTTATGCGTAGCGTAAATAAAGCAGCAAAATCATGATATGTACCAATATATATATATTTATATTATGTAAATCATGATTCTACCGTACAAGCAAGGTCTGAACGTTTCCAAACACCTTGCATTTTCATTTTGTTTAAAAATTCTGCTGGGAATGTATAGGATACAACATAAAAGTTTTTTTATTTAAATCAGGTCAATTAGGGCGGTAAATACAGTCCTCTTACTTAAAAGAAATTTTTTTCTTTGCTGCTCGCAGTCTCGGAACACCCTGAAGTATAATGTCAATCCTATATTTATAAAATAATATTATTATTATTAAACCGATTTTTCATGTTTCTAATTCCTAGAATGTAAGATATTTATCATATATATCTACTAATATAGTTTGACTCTCTGTGTAATAATGGATGATACTTTTGTACATACAAACACAACAAAATGGATTACACCAACGACACCTGATCAAGCTTGGACAATATCAACACCTCGGCGTTACGAAGTCACTTCGAACAAAATATCAGGAACGCTGCGATTGAAATTAGTAGAACTCTAATAGGGTTTAAAACATTTTTTTGGAATAAAAATCCAGGTGGTTGGCCACTAAAAAATCTGTGCAGCATAATCATGATTTGTAATGAAATAAACAGGTAAAAGAGATACTCGCAATATTTTAATTCAGTAAAACTTGTGGATGTTTTAGCAACAAAATCATGTTTTCTTACTTAAAATTTATCAGAATTGGGGTTAAAGCAGTGCATAATAGGACCAACTAGCGAGGACCGAAATAAAACTGAAAACCAGTAACAATATCTGGAGCATAAATATTCCATACCGTGGTAACAGAATCTAGTTTTTCTTCGGGTGAACAAATTGTTTATGGCAATTTTTTGGAATGGTCAAAGATGCTTCAAAACTATCAACAACGTAATTTCGTAGCAGTATTGATGGCTTTAAACCTTAGCTTTGTCACAACTAGACATGCACAAGTAGACATTTTATCTTCTGGCAAGAGGTGTATCATGTAATACTGGCTATTTCTTCGGATGTAATCTGTTTGCTTTGTGTGTTGAGTAGCAGACCTTCTGTCAGTCTGTAAGTGATAACATTAATAGAAACTCCATAGTTGATTGCACTGTCGTGCCATTAATTGATTCAATCTGCAACAAAATCATGATATGAAATGTCGTAAAATTTGACATAAATCATGACTTTGCTACAAATGGGTTAAATATCAGCAATTCCGTTTATTTGTTGAAACATTATTTTATTTGTATAATCAATTTCCAATATCGTTCAAACTGAAGACAACCCTACTTTTAGCACAAGACACTTGTAAGTAGCATTTCCACAGAATACTATTCCCTCTGATAGCAATCTTTTTTCTTCGGAGGTCAGAAACTGACATTCTGTCACTCTGACATGTTATTCCAGTCTGTAAACAAAGTGTAGATAAAAAGGCCCAAGTATTTTGAGATATGATTTCAATAATATTCTCAGTAATCTTTAATTCGAATTTGAAAGCTTTTCCATCATTAATTAACATTGCTATTTAAAAACTTTCAACACAAATCACTATAAATGTCTATTTTTATTATTTTTTCAATTTACCTTATCTTAATATATTATTTTTTCTTGTAATAGGAACTCTTATTTCCCTGTGTTTTTTCTTTAGATGTGCTGTATAATGCCCATTATTCTACCAGTCTGTGGATAAATTTCCGATTTTTTTTATTGAATACAAAGGCTGGGTATTTTTCAAAATTAATTAGATAATATTTTTGGTTAAAATTACCATTGATTTTCACTAAATATTATATCAAAAGCAGTCAGGCAGGTTATGTGACTGGCAGACTTTTATTTTATCTTGTATGGGCTGATGATATTTCGACCCTACTGAGGTTTGATGTAACTGTTGTCCATACTTGGCAATGCATCAGTTCTAATGGTACGGTATATAAGAGAGGATGCAAATATTTACCTGACAATCAGTCACACGAAAGAAAAAACGACTATGCCACCCTGTATAGGAGACAATGCAAATATTTACCAATGACAAGTTGTATTACTGTAGTGTTTGAGTCGTTGCGTACTGTCTGATAATATTGTACAATATAATATATTAATATTATAAATAATTTTGTCATCAGTTGATCTCAATTGACTCGAAAAAAATCATGACGTATACAATATTTATCCTATTTCGAAAAGCGGCAAGGTGCCAACCCACTCATGACCATAATGACCATTCAAGGCTTTGAAGCTTAGGAAATCTCTAAATTCTTCATGTGAGATTATAAACCAGTAGTTGTTTTCAATATTTAGCCAGTTACCCGTCCTGAAATCTCAGTTTTGAAAAAAAAGCTAGTTGAGAATTCATGTCATGATTTGATCACGGGAAATGTTTTGAATTTTTTCCAAATCTTCCACTGTATACTACATATATAAAACCTGACATAATTTTATTCTTGTTGGACATGAAGCTGAGTGTAAAAAACTGTTAATTGTTGAAAATTTAAAAAAGGAAAGTTTAAATTTTACATCGCATGTCGTCGACATGATTCATCTGTGGCTCATACTTGACTACATCTCATTGGCCTCTGTATTTTTATATCTTTGACTTTTTATGTTATGTCTGTTTCCAACCAATTTCATGAGATATCAGTGTCTTATTGTGACTTCAGTTGCAGAAATGGTTCTTGATTGCTGGTGTTGAGTAGTTGAGGTTACGATAGCTTCACCATTATGTAAATTGTATTAAAGTTTGGAAATGTTACTGCTGTTTGGCCTTGTATGAAATAGTAGGATACACAGCAATCAAGCATAAGTTGGACAGCAAAAATAGGAATGTATAAGAAATCATGATATTTTAACAGAAATGCTCCATGTACAATGTTTATTTTTATTGAAGTAGTTGGATGAATTATCAGTTGGAAAACAGAAATAAGAATCTATAAGAACCACTGATACGTAGCAATGTTTAGAGTCATCGAAGTGATATTTTCTTTTACTCGTAATTGAAATTATTTTCTGAAACCTCCATATATGATTATTATACTCTAGTGTGTTGTGTAGTAGAATCATGATTTATATCTAATACAAAAACTCAGTTGAATTGTCAGGTGACTGGAGATCAGTTATATTCAACCTGGTATGAGCGGATGCTGTGACCTTACTTAGGCTCTGTCCAACTGTGGTCCATGTTTGGCACAGCGAAATTTAATTAAATTAGGGGTTGAAAGGTTTGACTTAATCATTAAATAAGAATTACACATTTATATTCGAGATTTGAATAGGTTTGGATACATGTCTGATTTGGATATTTATTTTGGTGACGGTATGATTCGGCGTCTTGTGATTTTACGTTTGTTCCGAAACCTTTTTTTTTACCAATTGTGATTTTTTTTTACCAAATATGAGCAATTGATGGACCATGTCTAGATGACAGATATTCAACACATCAATTCTCTGGTATTTATAAATTTGATTCTTCACAGAAAAATTGTTCAATTCTATCACGAAGTGAAAATGTTCAAATTTGGTGAAATGTTGTGATATGGTCAAATATTTATTTTAATGATTTAGTATGATTTGAGAACAGATTTCAATTTTCACCAAATTGTCATACAAAAAAAATTGACCAATTACCGGTAATAAAAAATTTGTTGAACATGAAATCACTGATGCACTGTGCCTGAACAGCTCGATCCATACTTGACAACATACACTTTTCCTGATGGGAAAGGAAGGATTTTTGTTATTCAAATTCATTCAAGTAATTCCAGCACCAAAACTAATAGATACTAAATTGTTATTAAATAGTTCAGTTCCCATGAAATGTTTTATTGTCAACTGCTCTCTAAGTGGAAAACATCCCAAACAGAACTGAACCATCATTGCAAGTGCAGTGAGGGATATCTGCCTTGGGCGATGGTAACACTATCTACCACTTCTTTGCTTCCTTATAGTTGCCTCTCACGCCACGCAGGAAATACGTTGGGTCCATTCTGAAGTTCATAACTACAGGGCGCCCGTACATTGACCAACTTTGTAGCACCCTGATCATACTACTTTATAACAGAAAATGAATTTTAAAATCGATCCCCAGATCTCTGGAGGTCATACTCCAAATGGGATACTAAAAACGAACAAATATTTTTAAAGAGTTTTCCGTTTTCAAAATTCTATATCAATGGCAAAAATTTCCCAGATATCTGTTTTTCTGATGTCTAAATACCATAAGATAATGGCCCTCATTCTTTCCCTAAAAAGATGCCGAAAAAAAGAAGACCTTTTATTGAAATGCACTTGATTTCTCGATAAAATCGATATGGACGACGTATTCACCAAGTCGACAAGATCCTGCCTCTCTGCTTCTTATGTTAATCATAATGTCTAAACATTTCCAAGCAAAAATTCAGCTGGGTCTGTATTGAATAAAATATGCAAGTTGATGTTTATTTGACTCAGGTCAATTAGGACAGTAAATCCAGTCTCTTAAGCTGAAGAAATTTCTTTCTTTGCTGCTCGCAGTCTCGGCTATAAAAAATTTATCTATCACAAATTTTGACTCTCTTATACATCATAATTTGATCACGAAAAGATATCGAATTTTGGTTCTACTTCTTTCACTACATACTATTTGTATGGAATCTGGCAGCCATTGCTGTTGTTCAAACTGTTAATTTCAAGTCCTTGAAATTCAATCAGAAGATAAATTTTCATTCAACTTATACTTGGTCCATGTGAGTTTTTTTCAGTATAAACAAATCTTATTGGCACGACTCATTTGTGGCTTCGTGTCTGAGATTGAAATCTTGTTTTCTTTATTTATACTTTTTTTTATATAACCAGTTCTTGAAGTGGATCACTCTGATCAAGGCCCTATATTAGCGGCCACTCACAGACAGTCATGTTTCGAATTGCTGGAAAAATATGATCTTTGGGAATTGGTCTTTCCAGCCACCAGTAACAATTCCGTTACACTTTTATCCATATACATTATTTTTTTGTGTTGTATTATTTACCGAACGACGAAATAAAATATTGATTGATTGATTTCCCCCTCAGCTTAGCCTACCCAAGTTATTACACCCTGGGTTGAGGGGTGGGCATGGATTAACGAGCTGGAATCGCCGGGGCTTGAATCTGAGATCTTTAACCTGCAATACCAACGCTTTTTCAATCTTCCTCTGAAATTTTAATCATAAGGAATTCGTGATACAGTCAATGAGCTTATCAATATTGCATACACCCCCCTGTCAGTAGTACAACTAACGGTGTTTATTATGGTCTTCTGACATGTGTGATACACACTTCATAAGAGTAGCTTTATCGTATGAGCCGATGATGTGGTGACTTTTCCCATGCTCAGTCCAACTGTGGCTTATGTTTGACATAGCGAAGTTAAATTGAGGGATTAAAAGGTTGAAATCAAACTAGGAATGCCAATTTCAGATTTCAGATTCAAATTGATTCTGATATTTGGAATATTCATTTTGCTGATTCAGTACGATTCACAGACATATTTCAGTGAATTGTAAAATAAACAGAAAATGTTATTTTGTCTGGCATGGAACCGCAGATGCACTGTGCCTGAAAAGCTTCATCCATCAGTGGCTCATACTTGACAACACATATTTTTCTATGGAAAAGTATGAAATATTTTATTCGCTCCAAGTAATGCCAGAAGCATCGGCGAAACTTATAAATCCGTAAATTTCATTTTATTGTTTAACATAAAAGCATTCAGCCTGTTAACCCTAGCGTGTCTCTTGAACGAATATTGGAAGATTTTATGGTTTCATTATTAAAAGTAAAATACATAGCCCTGTTCAAACATTGTCGTGTTTAATACATCGATAAAAAAGATAAAATGCATTGTTAGGGAAGAGCATTTTGTGTTATGAAAGTATTATCTGGTGAATGTTCAGAAGTTGGTTAATCAATCTATGACTGTATGATGTGGCTCATGCTTGACTACATCTCATTGGTACGATTCATCTGTGGCTCATGCTGGACCAGCTTCAGTTTATTCCAACTGGAGGAAAATATATATTTGTGTCTAAAATTGATACCTTGTTTTTATTTTATTTATATTTATACTTATGTTTTCTCGAATCCCAATCAATGATACAGTAAATGAGATTCATGTTGCTAAATGCTATCATTATATGACAGGAATGTTATATAGAATTATTGTGTACATCCCCCCATAGGCATTAGTAGGAGTTATTTTGTCTCCCGGTATATATGTGATAAATACATATTTTCTCTTATCGGAAAAGAGTAAGTTTGGAATCTTTTGTCCTTAACCAGGTTTTACAATACTACAATACAATTTCAACCCAACTATGAATCAAAGAACAAACTTTAGACCCTTATTCAATTCGAACCATGTATGCAGGAGACAATGCAAATATTTACCAGTGACGTATTACTCTAGTGTTTTGTGTTCTTACTTGCTAATAATATTCTATAAGCTACAGTATGAATAGGGTTTGTCTTTCTAGGCTATTATATCACAGTATTTTTTAATTCAATTTGGAAACATTGATTGATCAATTCGATCCCGAAATGAAAATGTTCAAATGTTTGGTGAACTGTATTTACGAGTAAAACAAGAAGTCTTGATGTAAAATATCAGCGATTTTATATTTCAAGAATTGAAGATGGAATGAAATTTATTTGAGCAATTTATATCCAACAGTGAGAATATCTATTAGATCCTAACATCAACAGGATGTTTTTGTTATTCGCAGTTTATAATCCAATTCTAATTAGAATTACAATATCATACTAAATTAACTTTTTGCAACTAATAATATCTTATCCATCCCCCTTTAATCATAACTCTTTCATTTATCAATCTTTTTTGTTATCAAATCACGGAATATAAATATATAATGTTATATTTCTACTAACGATAGTTGATTTTACTCTGGATTAAAACACTTATGTATTGAGAAGCCGACACAAAGAATGGATTATACATCGATATTTGAGGTTGCAAATTAGAAAGATATCGCAAGCAATGCTGATATGAGGGAAGTATTTTGTGTTATAAGTCATAAAAGTTCTATTAGTTCAATAATTATTTTGCGAATCATTTTAATCTGTAAGAATTGTCAAAGGAGACTTTATAACTGAGAATATATTGAAATATTACATTTGAATGTTTTATTTATTCTCAGAGGGACCATTTTCTTCGGGTGTCTGAGCAACAAATCTTGCTGGTTCACTACAAGCACTGCTGAACATTATATTATTCATTGCATACTGTGAAAGTCGTAAAAGAAAGTTGTAGATAGTTCTATTATTGCCCAGGGCAGATACCATTTATTAAACTAAACAATAGGGTTTGCACTTGTGGTGCAGATGCTGGCTTTAACATTGTAGGTAGATCTCTGCCATTTAGTTAGTGCTTAAAGTGGATTTAAATTTAGAAAATAAATTCAAGATTTTTTTTTTTATCATATGTGATCTTTTGGAACACCTTCCTTGAACACTGTATCTTTGTGTCTGTTAATTCCAACCAATTTCATGGGATATCACTGTCCTATTGTGGGTTCAGTTGCAGAAATTGTTCTTGATTGTTGGTGTTGAGGTGAAAAAATGTTTATTATATGTAGTTTGTATCAGAGTTTGGAAATATGAAGTAATATATAGAAATATGAAATGAAGAAGGCAAGAACGTTATTTAAATAATTGAATATATTATTTGGGCAATTTAATGTAATTTGACATTTAGGCAAATTTGATTTAATATTTTTAAACAAAAGCATTACATATTTTCTTTTGCATCATGCAGCAGAATCATGTCCATCTTTATCCACTTAAAACCACTGGACTACTAAATTGCACTACCCTGTGAAATTTTATAATAATCATAATTTTGGCTGCATATAATCATAATAATCATATAATCATATCATAATATATATAATCATATCATATAATCATAATGGGAGGCAGCTTATTGTTTTTTTCGAATGTGGTTAGTGGTATCTGGTAGCGGTAAAACTTTTCTAGAACTACTATCTTTCTTTTAAGACACTAAACCACTGGATGGTGTGAATCAAAAATTCAAAGGTAATTTGTGCCGAACTTGCCAAGATCAGATCCGTTAGAAATATATTCCGAACAGTATATTATTGGCAATAATACTTTCATTTGGAAATCTGGCTAATAAACACTGAAATATGTGGTGTGATTGCATTCGGATCTACTTCCAAATTGAATACGTTCTCTTTCATCAACCACATGCCCATGCCTGGTCGTTCGTTAATCAATCCTAGTATAGTCGCTAGACTTGCCAGTACGTGGACTGCCCATGCATGATTTTTAACAGGTTTTGAATTCACCACGATCGATTTACGTGTGGCCAATCAAGACAGGTACTATAGAATTTGCTGACGCAGTACAAAAAAGGATTGTGCAGCCGGTCACGTGATCGTCTGAGAATATGTTACATAACAATGCCTGAGAATCTCTGAAATGAAAGCGATCAAAAGTTAGAGTTCTAATTTAATTTCCGAAGAACTTTAAGCATTTGGTGAATTTTGGGAAAATTTTCGGGTTAAAATGCTAGAAATGTCTCCAAATTCCAAAAGGAACCTAAATTTATTTTTACAAAAAGTTGAGGCATGAAATATATCAGATGATTAGGCTTTTACTGCAGAATCAGTTTTGACAACAAAATGTTCATCATTCACTACTTATTGAGTCATTTAACATTGATTTTTGGTCAAATTGCAAAAAAAAAAATATTGGTAAAAATTTTTTAGCCCCTTGCCAGACAGGTTAACAGAGCGATATAATGCATTTTGAGATCGATTTGAATAGAACAACGCTATCAATTCTCTGTATTTGATGGTGACATTCCCAATAGAATTCAAGATATGTGCGTTTCAAATACATGGTTTTTTTGTGTTTTCGAATTATTTGCTATTGCCCTTCCGTGAACCTACTGGGGGGCCTATACCGAACATCCGTTAGACACGCCTCTTTGTAGTAGTGACCGTGTATCTGCCTGGTGAAACGGTCAAGCATCGAATCATCGGCCTTCTGGACAATATGATCATGCTTAACCGGCTGAGGCAGCAATCCGGGCGTTTTAAATGCATGGTGTGGGAGCGAATTCATGTTCATTTTATATTGAGACACCTAGTGGACAAAATGGAATACTGGTAAAACTTGTCATGATTGGCTGAAAAACTCTTATTTTTTACCAAATTGTTCATGTTTTCACCTATTAAAGTTCCTTAGTTTGTTGTTCTGTTGATTCTACCACTTTTCACTGTGTTTTGCAAAAATTTTTTAAATTTTGACCACTAGGTGCTGCTCATAGTACGAACAGATTTACTATAAAGAAATGGGCAAACATATCAAATATAAGAATAGCTGCGTATGTATTGGGTCGTAGATTCTGGGTTTACCGCACCTGTCTAGGTAGTTTTAGATGGACTTGGTGCAAAGCCACCCTGTAGGTACGCGCTTTACAATAGTCCTAACATATTTCCTGTGTGCCATAAGAGGCACCTAAAAGCAGGGAATGGGTGGATGGATACACTGACTGCACTTGGCCAAGACCCATGTGGGATGTTTTCAGCACTCGTCCATCTCTACTATATGGTACCATAATAAATTCGTGTGTAATGATATTTTGTTTTATTAATTTCATTCTATTTACTGCTGGTTTTGCTGTTGCATGGTTACTTCGGAAATATTTGGTCCGTCTGTAGCTCATGAGTGGCAAAATAAATTTCTGATTAGGGTCCCATGAAGTTATTATGTACATGTAATATGTCCAAAAATAGTAGTGGTACCGATAGTTCATTTGATTTTCAAGAACCCACAACATAGTACCAATATATAGCAGCATTGGACCCCTTTGGTTAGAATGGGAATATTCTGCCAGTTTTAGTTTAGATTGTATTCAAGGATGTGGTATGCAACTTATATAACCCACAAATTAAACATCAGTCGGGTTTGTTTCCCTATCAGAAATATTTCATTCAAGTTAGAATTGGAACTTTTAGAATGTGATTGTATTTATTATTTAACAGGAAGATGTTCTTGAAATTGATTCACTCATAAAAATTCTCTTTTTTTAACAATATCAAAATGTTTATTGGAATTAGGCTTGGTGCATATATGTATGGACATGCATCCAAATTGATTCGAATCTTGATTCTGGAATTGACAGTTGTAGATCACACAAATTCTGTTTGGCACTAGATAGATCACGGCACTTGGGCTGAAGATCCGAACAGACCCTGGTTAGGGCGAGAAGGTTGTTCAATTCTTACGGTACTTTTATTGACATTCAGAAATATGTTTTCAAACATTACCAGGCGCAATTTTGTTTACAGATATATATATATATATTATATTTCTATTGTGTGTTGTGAAACAAACACTCACTAATTTCTAGGCCACTTATATTTGTCAAAATGGCTGAAGCTTCCAAGATACATGAAATAGATGAACCTACAACCTCTGTAGATCTGACAACATCTCAAAATGCATTACAAATACGAAGTTGTGTTGTCGGCACGAGTCAGGCTTTGAGTCAAAATCTCATGGAAAATCTTGGTTCAATTATAACAGAATCACGAAAACGTGGAGCTGTTGTTGTTCCAGTTTCACTTAATGTACAAAACGTTCAAGAACAAAATATTCATAAACAAGGTGAGATAGAAATGCTGCGTCGGTTCAAGCTATGCATTCTTACTAATCAAGATTGGCTGATATTTCCTTCTTTCAGAATAAAACAGACTAAATTTCTCAATAAAGTCTCGTATTCGAATAAGGATAGTGTTTCATTTTTATCCTGCGGGAGAGAAATGTCAATAATGTGATGCAAACATATGGCGTACTATGACATCTCGTGCAAATACCAGTTTCAAGCTGAGAGTGGAGGTTTTTGCCACTCACTCATTTTTTCTGTGCATGGACATGGCTAGTGGAGGAAGTGAAATCTCTCGCATGTAATCATCCATCACATGGTTCGAATAGTGGCAGAGCTATCAAAGTTGTACAGTCCGAAGCATATTCTGCACTCTTTTACTGATTGAGCTAACAATGCACCAAAAGCATAGATTTCAAATAGCTTGAAATGAAATTATGAAATTAAATCTAATATTTTAGACGGCCCTATAGGTGATTCCTTGATTTGTGTTACATACTCGTATCCAACTTACAGGTGACAATATTCAAGCTACCAATTACGTCACTGGTTCGGGAAATACAATTGATCAAAAAAGATCTAAATTCGGCGAAACTTCACTCAGCGAACCAACAAAGGATAAATATTCAAATGCTGCAGAAGAATTGAAAAGGTTTTTTCCAGGTGGGTATATTTTGTTTAGTTACTTAACTAAAAATGTGTCCAAATCTGTCTCAGCATGACCTTTCCTAACCTCTGCTAATAAATGCTAACAAATTTGTTCCACTATGATTTATAACATATCTGATGAATTGTAATGAACAGAACTTTTAGTATGTTAAGCATCAGTGAAATAAAAGTATTTTTATGCAAACACTCGAGAATTATTTCACAAACATATGCATGTTGAAAAACACGAAAGAATAGTGTACTCGGATGCAGCTCATATATGTTCATTATTTAATGATTGCTTCTAATTCGTACTCTTTATTTTTTAGATTCAATTGAACTGGAACCATCTCTTTTTATGAATTACAAGGAAAAAATATCAAAGTACGGCAACGTGTACAAAGGTTGGCAAGTTCATGGTAAATTTGGAAAAAGACAAATTGCTGTGAAATCTCTCGAATTCAGTGAACAAAATGAAAGAGAAGCCAAACTTATTGTCGGTATTCCTCCTCATTCGAATGTGATATACACTCTTAAATCTGGGGTTTACATGCTTGGGCCAATTGAACATATATTCATTGCAATGGAGCTACATGGTCCTCAAAACTTGACAGACTTTATTAAAGATTCCTCAAGTCCCATTAGTACAGAGGTCAAAACCAATCTCATAACACAACTCATCAATGGCATCGCTCATGTTCATAAGAACAACGTCATCCATCGGGATTTGAAACCTGACAATATATTGGTATCAAATGATGGAGAGAATCTTAAGATAATTGACTTTGGCGTGGGCCAACAATTGCAAAGAGGTCGGTCCGTAACGAACCTAACTAGCTTACGGATCGGCACAGATGGTTGGAGAGCCCCAGAGACATACAATGCCGGTGTTATATCTAAACAGGCTGACGTATTCTCAGCTGGACTTGTAATATACTTTATATGGACCGGTGGATTACATTCTTTTGGGATCGACCCAGATGATTGGAATGGAAATATAAAACGATATCGGGGATGGGATCTAAGCAAATTAGAAAACGATCTTGAAGATTTAGTGGGTTGGATGCTCAGATTCGACCCACAAGAACGACCAGGTTTAGAGCAAATACGGAAGCACAAGTGGTTTACTGGTCGTGAAGCTGTCTGTCCTTTCCCTAGGCCGAGTAAGTTGAAAGGCTTTGTTGAATCCTTGAACATCTTTGTATCTTTACAGCAATATCATTACATAATATTTAAAAAAAACTCATGTCTTGATTTTTGCCTTCAATATATATATATATATATATATATATATTTATGCTTTCATCCTGAATCACATCGTGATAACGATACAGAGGAAATGATCCATCAGTATGTTTAGTTAAGTATGAGTCAAAGATTGATCACGATATGTCAGTCCAAACTCAAATTTCTAACACTGAGGACACATCATTTTATTTCGTCTTTTTTGCAAATATAGAAGCGTCATCCAGTGATCAATCATCAACCGGATGGTCTACCAAAGCAAAATCTACTGTTTCGGGAAGACAACAGATGGGGGTGGGAGGTAAGAGATGATATGGCTGGGTTTTCGGATCGATTCTAGAGCTTCTTCTCAGAACATCAAACTACAATTTTCATCTTGACCCCGGTGTTGGTGTTTGTGTTCCCTCTCTTGTTGGACAATATAAGTAATCATCATATAGTATTTAAAGTTTAAGCCATAGAAGAAGATTTTATCCTTGTCCAGAGCAGATTCCATTACTGCAATTATTTACAGTGGATCAGTTTTGCACTTGCTCGTTCTACATTTTGAGTAGTTCATGGCCATATTAATTGTTTTAGAACGTTTATTTTCACCACTGCCCCCGCCATTGTTTAAAGGGAATTTCATTGAAAATCATGATATATTTTCACAAATGCCAATGATATGTTGTGAAAACACAGAAAGAAGGTTAGTTACCCTGTCTTCCCACTCACTGTTTATGTTGGGGTGCCTAGTTAGCTCAATCAGTAAAGCACTGGGAATACACTTCGAGCTATGCATCTCTGATCGTCATCACGCAGGTTCGAATCCTGTGAGGGATGGTGATTATATGCAAAAACTCCAATTTCTAACACTCAGAACACATCATTTTATTTCTTCTTTTTTGCAAATATAGAAGCGTCATTCAGTGAACAACCATCAACCGGATTGTCTACCAAAAAAACATCCACTGTTCCGGGAAGACAACAGAAGAGGCTGAGCGTGGGAGGTAAGAGATAATATAGCTGGGTTTTTGAATCAATTATAGAGATTTTTCCCAGAGCATCAAACTACAATTTTCATCTTGACCCTGGTGTTGGTGTTTGTGTTCCCTCTCTTGTTGGATAATATTAGTAATCATCATATAGTAATCAAAGTTCAAGAAATAGTAGAAGATTCTACCCTTGTTCAGAGCAGATTTCATTACTGCGATTAATTACAGTGGATCAGTTTTGCACTTGCTTGTTTTACATTTTGTAGTAGTTCCTTGCCATATTAAGGGTTTTAGAACATTTATTTTCACCACTGCCCCCGCCATTGTTTAAAGTAAATTGCATTAAAAAATCATGAACATTTTTACGAATGCCATTAATATGTTGTGAAAACACAGAAAGAAGGTTAGTTACCCTGTCTTCCCACTCACTGTTTATGTTGGGGTGCCTGGTTATCTTAATCAGTAAAGCACTGGGAATACACTTCGAGCCATGCATCTCTGATCGTCATGACGCAGGTTCGAATCCCGTGAGGGATGGTGATTATAAGCGAAAACTCCAATTTCTAACACTCAGGCCACATCATTTTATTTCTTCTTTTTTGCAAATATAGAAGCGTCATCCAGTGATCAACCATCAACCGGATGGTCTACCAAAGAAACATCCACTGTTCCGAGAAGACAACAGAAGAGGCTGAGCGTGTTAGGTAAGAGATAATATGGCTGGGTTTTTGGATCAATTCTAGAGCTTTTTCTCAGAACATCAAACTACAATTTTCATCTTGACCCTGGTGTTGGTGTTTGTGTTCCCTCTCTTGTTGGATAATATTAGTAATCATCATATAGTAATCAAAGTTCAAGAAATAGTAGAAGATTCTACCCTTGTTCAGAGCAGATTTCATTACTGCGATTAATTACAGTGGATCAGTTTTGCACTTGCTTGTTCTACATTTTGTAGTAGTTCCTTGCCATATTAAGGGTTTTAGAACATTTATTTTCACCACTGCCCCCGCCATTGTTTAAAGTAAATTGCATTAAAAAATCATGAACATTTTACGAATGCCATTAATATGTTGTGAAAACACAGAAAGAAGGTTAGTTACCCTGTCTTCCCACTCACTGTTTATGTTGGGGTGCCCGGTTATCTTAATCAGTAAAGCACTGGGAATACACTTAGAGCTATGCATCTCTGATCGTCATGACGCAGGTTCGAATCCTGTGAGGGATAGTGATTATATGCGAAAACTCCAATTTCTAACACTCAGGCCACATCATTTTATTTATCCTTTTTTTACAAATACAGAAGCGTTATTCAGTGATCCATCATCAACCGGATGGTTTACCAAAGTAAAATCCACCGTTCCGGGAAGACAACAGATGGGGGTGAGAGGTAAGAGATAATATGGCTGGGTTTTTGGATCAATTCTAGAGCTTCTTCCCAGAGCATCAAACTACAATTTTCATCTTGACCCTGGTTTTGGTGCTTGTGTTCCCTCTCTTGTTGGACAATATTAGTAATCATCATAAAGTAATCAAAGTTCAAGAAATAGTAGAAGATTCTATCCTTGTTCAGAGCAGATTCCATTACTGCAATTAATTACAGTGGATCAGTTTTGCACTTGCTTGTTCTACATTTTGTAGTAGTTCCTTGCCATATTAAGTGTTTTAGAGCGTTTATTTTCACCCCGCCATTGTTTAAAGTAAATTGCATTAAAAAATCATGAACATTTTTACGAATGCCATTAATATGTTGTGAAAACACAGAAAGAAGGTTAGTTACCCTGTCTTCCCACTCACTGTTTATGTTGGGGTGCCTGGTTTTCTTAATCAGTAAAGCACTGGGAATACACTTCGAGCTATGCATCTCTGATCGTCATGACGCAGGTTCGAATCCTGTGAGGGATGGTGATTATATGCGAAAACTCCAATTTCTAACACTCAGGCCACATCAATTTATTTCTTCTTTTTTGCAAATATGGAAGCGTTATTCAGTGATCCATCATCAACCGGATGGTTTACCAAAGTAAAATCCACCGTTCCGGGAAGACAACAGATGGGGGTGAGAGGTAAGAGATAATATGGCTGGGTTTTGGGATCAATTCTAGAGCTTCTTCCTTCTCAGAACATCAAACTACAATTTTTATCTTGACCCCGATGTTGGTGTTTGTGTTCCCTCTCTTGTTGGACAATATAAGTAATTATCATATAGTATTTAAAGTTTAAGACATAGCAGAAGATTCTATCCTTGTCCAGAGCAGATTCCATTACTGCAATTGTTTACAGTGGATCAGTTTTGCACTTGCTTGTTCTACATTTTGAGTAGTTCATGGCCATATTAATTGTTTTAGAACGTTTATTTTCATCACTGCCCCCGCCATTGTTTAAAGTGAATTTCATTGAAAAATCATGATATATTTTCACAAATGCCAATGATATGTTGTGAAAACACGGAAAGAAGGTTAGTTACCCTGTCTTCCCACTCACTGTATATGTTGGGGTGCCCAGTTAGCTCAATCGGTAAAGCGCTGGGAATACACTTCGAGCTATGCATCTCTGATCGTCATGATGCAGGTTCGAATCCTGTCAGGGATGGTGATTATATGCGAAAACTGCAATTTCTAACACTCAGGACACATCATTTTATTTCTTCTTTTTTGCAAATATAGGAGCGTCATCCAGTGATCAACCATCAACCGCATGGTCTACCAAGGAAACATCCACTGTTCCGAGAAGACAACAGAAGAGGCTGAGCGTGGGAGGTAAGAGATAATATGGCTGGGTTTTTGGATCAATTCTAGAGCTTTTTCTCAGAACATCAAACTACAATTTTCATCTTGACCCCGGTGTTGGTGTTTGTGTTCCCTCTCTTGTTGGACAATATTAGTAATCATCATATAGTATTTAAAGTTCAAGAAATAGTAGAAGATTCTATCCTTGTTCAGAGCAGATTCCATTCCATTTGGGTCGAATGGTCTCTGGGTGATAGAATGCATTTTTTCTTCGGATATTCAAACCTTTCGTAACATTTCTTTCAGGTGAATCAAAACATTTTTATAAAAACCTATTCTATTGCAAAATTAATGATTTTCAAGGCATTTGTAATATCTCCTTACACTTGAGGGATTCAAGTTGAGAGGTAGTCTGTTATTTTTCAAGTTTATAATAAACAGTGGAGAGCAGTGTTCAACTCTTGCGAAACTGTTGATTGCGAAGTGCCTCACACTGGCAAACTCAACACGATACCAGTTTTAATGAAAATTGCGAAAGTTTGGTATATTTGGACCAAAGTTAGCTGCAATATAAACTGGTAAAAAACAAGGAATTTGTCTGGTTTGAACTCTTTTGAAATGTTTTCAGTACAGAGAATGAGAATAAGTCTGATATATAAATTCCTCAGGTATTCTAAAAATATGAAAGATCAAAATACTTTAGGAAAAAGACCAGATAAGAAAAATAGTGCTTAAAACTGATTTTTATTTATCAAAATTTGCTCAAAGTAAGGTCGCACAAAAGCTGCATTAATGAAGGAATATTGAAGGATTTTCATCCCCAAAAGATATTTATTGACGAGAGTTTTAAAGTCATGTAGTTCAACACAGTCAGTAAAGCAATGCAAGGGTAATGCACCCCTAACTTTTGAAGTTCGAGAAAAAAGCTTCTGCCATAGAGCTACTTGTCACGCTGTGGAATGGCAGGAAAACCAGTCTGTTGGTTGAAGATTAAAGTCTGAGATGAAATCTGTAGAATGAACGAGGCAATGAAGCAAGCTTTGAGGACCTGAAGAATTTTTGGAACCAGTCTTATTGGTCACACATCGTTGAATACGATCAAGCATATTCAAAACTGTCCCAGATGTGACAAGAATATTCCATTCAAGGTTGAATAAGAGACTTATCCAAATAAAGTAGATTTCGGGTGAAAGATGTTGAGCTTGATTTAATGAACCGACTTTCATTGAGGCATTTTTAGCAATACCAAAGACATATCCATTTCAACTTGAATCCTTGAAAATTGTCGAAACGAATGTGTGAAGATTCCACGAGAGCAGTACCGGAAAGAGATAGTTTAGTTTCATTTGCCTAATTGCAACGATTGATTGACAAAACTTTTGGTCTTTCCAGAGTAAAGAGTTTCATGCCAATTGTCGCCCCCTTCAGTTATTCTGGCAAAGTTGGACTCAAGCAATTTTGCAATTGCTAGACGTTGTTCTGGATCAGATTTTTTTATTGACCCTCGCAGTAGTATCATCAGCGTAAATTACTATGTGAATAAACTTCATTGCAACTGTCATAATTATATCCCCCGCCCTTATAAAGTCAGTCTGCTATTTCAGATCAAGTCACAGAATAACGATATTATATCTAACTAGTTCTAATACTAATTCTACTCTGAATTAAAACACTTTTGTATTGAAAAGTTGATGCAAATAATGGATTATGCATCAATATTTGAGCTTGCAAAGTGGAAAGATATCGCAAGCAATACTGATACGAGGGAAGATTTATCCAGGAATTAATCTTAAATCTGTGAGAACTTAATAATAGTAATAAGAGTAATATGTTACCTTACATGTGAGCGACAGTATCTTGTTTTTCTTTGGGTGTCCAGAACTTTGATTTTCTTCTGATGAATTGAAAGGTTTGAAATCATTACTACGTATTGCTGTTTTGATTATTCTTAATATCAGCACTGCTGGGTGTTATATTATTCATTTGAGTATATTTCAACATACATGATCACTCGGAACACCTACCTTGAATGTACCACAGTCTTGTTATGTCTGTTACTTCCAACCAATTTCATGGGATATCAGTATTCTATTGTGGCTTCAGGTGCAGAAATTGTTCTTGATTGTTGGTGTTGAGTAGTTGAGGTTAAGATAGTTTTACCGTTATGTAGTTTGTATTAGAGTCTGATATTGTTGCTGTTTGATTTTGTATGAAGTAGTCTATCATTTTAAAGACAATATCTAGTACTATAACTCATTTTTGATATTAGAATGTGCAGCAGAATCAGGATTTTGTAATAGATAGACAGATTTTTGCAAGGTTTGGTCAGCTTAAATTTATCAATTAAATTGAAAAAAAATTGTAATAATTTTCTGTGATGTATTGTTATTTAAGCTCAGCTGATATTGGTATTCGAATTGATACCGATATTATCGGCCGCTATCGAGTGCTGATAAAATATCGGTAGATAGTTAGTACAGAATTCCACATTTTATTTAATACATATACCTGTAAAGTTGAATATGCTTTCCTGAGGGAGATGAGTGATTACTGAATTTGAATAAATAATCAAAGCACTCACATGAGGATGGGCGATTCAAAATACTAATCCGGAATAGTAAAATTGAATCCATAATACCGAATCCTATTCCTAAATGTCATCATTCAACATTGAAAAATTTATTATATTATAATATACATTTTGGATTTTGATACTTTAATATCTGAATATACCTGGATTTGGTATTCTGAAATACCCATCCCTACTCTCCCAATATTAGAGAAAGGTATCTCTGAGACAAAACCCGATTAGAAACATGAGAGTAAATCATGTTTTGTCAAGTATGGACTGAGTGATGATGAATCGAGTCACCAGGGCCTGTTCATCAGTGTCTCATGCCTGACAAAATGAATATGGGGAGATAAATGAAAACACTGTTTTTATTGTATTGACCGTCACTTTTTGCCAGCCCGAAGTAATTTTATTTTTTCATTGAATACTCTTATCAGAGCCGGAAGCAGCTCCCAAAGGGAATTGACCAACAGCCACTCCATAGCAAAGAGCTACTTAAAAATGTAGTACCAGCAATTGCACTCTAAACGGAAAACATCCCATGCCGAACCATCATGGTTAAGTGCAGTGAGTGGTATCTGCCCTGGGTGATGGTGAAACCATCTGTCACTTCTTTGCTGCCTTATAGTCGCCTCTTACAACACGCAGGAAATATGTTATGACTATTCTAAAGCTCGTGCCGACATCGGTCGAACCCTCATTGGTATTCTGTAACATATTGATTTGCTGTGATGTAGTGGTTTTGAATATAAAATAATGCCGTTCCAGAGGATGTGAATTTTAAATTACCCGAAATCTGTATGAAGCGAAATATGGTTTTACTATTGCTGAGGTGATGGTTTTACTATTACTCAGGGCGGAGACTATTTGATGCATTCTGCTACAGCTTATCAGTTCTGTATGGAATGTTTCCTTTTGGTGTGTCGTTGCTAGTTTTCTATTTAATCCAAATCCTTGCATATCAGTTGTCGCTCATTAGTTCCTTCCCGGTGCTAGTTTGAACTCTGCTTGGAGTGAATATCAATATAAAATAGAACAATATAGACATCTTACATCAAACGCAGATCAACCAAATCCATCTGCTATCCATGATTGACAAAGGTACCGGAGTTCGCTCTAAACAAGGCCGAAAGCAGCGTCTGAAAGAAGCCAACAAACGACCACTCGAATGGCAAAGAGTTTAAGCAAATGCACTCTGAGCGGAAAACTAAAATTAAGATCGATAATCACTGTGATGTGTTGTATATAGACAACTAAAGGCATAAAGAAAGCTTTGTAATGCACGAGTCACAGATGGATATGCAATTATAGTGTCAGATATCTGTGGATCACGCTTGGCATACTGGCATTTCATTCAAATTCAGACATTTTGCATTTATCAACTTTGCCAAGTGCAGAAATTATTGTAGTTTTCAGTAAAATTGTTGAGTAGTTGAGGTTGAGTTACCAAGTCATGGAGTTAAACAAGCGAGATCAACGCAATCCGATGTTCTTATGTCATCACTCAATAGGTTGAGAGGAAACGAATTTCTTTGTGATTTCACTGTCAAAGTTGGCAACAAATCATTCCCTGTGCATCGCAATGTTCTGGCGGCCTCCTCAGAATACTTTGAATCCATGTTTTCAAGCAACACGAGGGAAGTTCATGACAGTTTCATTGATATGAAGGATGTTGATCTGGATGGAATCACACAATGCATAGAGTTCATGTATAAAGGAGAAGCAGATTTGAAAATAGAAAACATTCAACATATCCTGAAGGCATCCAACCTGTTACAAATGGTTGTTTTGACAAATCTTTGCTTCCAATACTTGCAAAGCATTCTATCTCCAACAAATTGTCTCTCTATAATCAACTTGGCGCAAACGTTCGATTGTCCTGATTTGGAAGAAAAGGCGGAAGGGATTGTGATCACTGATTTTGAATCTGTAATTTCTTCCGAGATGTTTCCGTTCATCAACAAATCAGATCTCGTGCGTTACATGAAAGCTTCAAATGCTGGTTATCAAATATCATGGAATGCTGTCATAACTTGGACAAGAGGAGAAGGGAACGAGAAATATTTATCTGATCTTGTTCAAGCCATCGATGTAAAGAAATTTCCATTCAAATTTCTTCTGGAAACTGTAGTAGTTTTTACTTTGGTGAAAGCGAATGACGATGTGAAGAAAACAGTGATCGTTGCATTATTCTCAGATGTAAAAAATCTTGGAAGTAATTTTGATATTGACAATTGCTTCATCCTGAAGAATCTGGCTGAAACTCATAAAGTTTCTGATACAACTGCAGTAAAAGATGTGATAAATGGATTCCTGGAGGCAAATTTCGAACAAATTATTGACAAAAATGAGTTTTGTGACGTCAGCAAGGATGACATCATAATGCTTCTCAAATCTCCAAACACTAAATATTCTTCTGAAGCTGTAAAATGGCACGGAGTTCTTAAATGGGTTAAACATGATGTTCAAAACAGGAAAAAGATTTTTCAAGAGTTATTTGGTCTCATTAATCTAGAGAAACTACCCCTACAATTTCTCAGAGAAACTGTGCGTTCAGAACCTTTGGTTGAAGATTCACGTACATGCACTAATATTCTGATGGACTCTATATTCTCTTATGCTGATAGAAAGGATACTTTGGCAGAACAATTGACTCTTCAGCTGAACACCCAACTATCAGTTACCAAAGCAAAAACTGGGACTTCTTCAAACAACATTGTTCAGAACAATCCAGAGTCAGAAAGAACAGATGAACTAGGGGCAGTGGGGGGAAGTTTTAGAGGTATAGACATATTGAATGACTGCATGTTTCTTTAATTTTAGCTTTAAATATTGTTGTTATCAGCAATTAATTGAAAATCATTGTTTTGGATAGAAAAGGTGTTCGGGTGGATCTAGTCTGTGAAACTGCGGACACAATAAATCTCTCAACTGAACACTGGTGATGGAATCAGGGAGGACAGCCTCTCCCTCAAGATTTTCGACATTATTTTAAAATTTTCGTTATAGTAGGCAAATTTTTTGCCCGCCTTGGCGAGCAATTGTTCGTTGTGCCTGTTTTTGCCCCAAATTTCATCAAAAAAGCCTAAAATTCTTTTGTGCGTCTCTGTGTGTTACCGTTCTTGAAATTATTGCATGTATTCCTCGAGAATTGAAAGCTCCCGTTGCCACTACTCTTTGAGCTAAATCATTTTAGTGTATTAAGATTTTTTGAAATATTGAATTTTATTCAAGTCAAATCATTTCACTTTTTACTACTATTTGTAACTATCAAGTCAGTAGGTTGTAGATCTCAGGTTTGAATCCTGGCAAGTCTGGCTCAATAATCCATGCTCACCAATCAACCCAGGGTGTAATAACTTGGGCAGGTTCGATCACACTAGAAAGGTAACATCTTTCCAATAACACTAAATCTGTCTATAAGGCGTTACACTCAAATGTGTTGTGTTGTCAAATGTGTCAAAAAAAAGATGTTGAGGTTAATTAGATGAGCTGTGCATTGTTATGTTCTTGATTTGCTGAATCATGAAAATTTGTCAGCCTAGGGGTCTAGCGGTTATCATGTTGGCGTCACATGTTAAAGATCTCGGAGAGTCCGGCTCGTTAATCCATGCCCATCAAGTTATTCCTAAGAGTGTAACGGCGTGGGTAGACTACGCTGAACTGGTAATATCATATCTTCCCAACAACTCTAACCTGGTCCGTTTAAAGTGGTAGCTGGTACAGTACCTTGGTCAGGTTGATCCAACCAAAAGAATGGTTCTCAAAATATGTGCTTATGGATTTATGAGTAAAAACTATGATCCTAACTAAAATTACTGCAAATTTATGGAAAGTTGAAGGAGAAAATTTTTTTCAACTCAAAATTTCCACCATACAGGTAGAATGTCAGCTGTTCTGTTACTCAGACACCTGAAGAAAATGGGTTCTACCAGAAGAAAATTTAGAAAATGATGGGCCATATTTTATGATGTAGCTTTCATATAGAAAACAAAGATGCATTTTTTAATGTCCAGTAGCAACCAAACTGTACTAAAAGTTACGAAATCATTAACACTGCTATGAAATAGCTGTGTTGATGGTTTTAAAGCTTTTCGATCACCCAAAAAAATATGATTCCCTGGCGCAATTTATTAAATTGCTCAAAATATGTCATTTTAAACTGAAAAAATAACTAAACAAATTTACAGGTTATTGCAATATTTTTTGCGATTTACGACCATACAGTATTTCTGACTAAAAATCCTAATTGCTACTGTCTTGATTACTCACAATATTACTTGCTGTTGTCTCATCATTTCAGTCCAGGAGACATCAACCCAACCTGGTGTGAGAATCATCGACCAACAACCATGGAACCATAATGGGAAGATGTCATGGAGAAATTGGGATGGATCACTGCCAGGATATGCATATGCGACTATTATCATCACCTACTCATTTCCTGCTGGAAGTCTGATGGTGAGTTATCAAATTATTTGAAATTGTTGGATTGTTTTGTTTGAATAGAATAGAATGCAATAATGAATAGAATGTAAAAGTGCATATAGTTGTATTGTACGTTTGTATGTGTTTGATAGTTTCTGAAGCAATCAGAGTATCTGAATATTTAGTCACAATTAGAATGAAATGTACAAGTGAGACACTGGTAGATCTTGGATATGAATTTTGGATTCAAAAAATATAAGAAGATAAAATAAATAGGAATCATTTGTTTTCTTTTTTTATATCTGTTCCTTGGAGTGAATTACCCTGACCAAGCCCCTGTAACGTTGAGTTGAGTGGTAGGCATGAATTAACAAGCCGGACTGGCCTAGACTCAAACCCGAGATCTTCGACCTGCGATGCCAACATGATAACCACTAGGCCATCGCGCTCACTAATAAGAAGGTGAAGTTAGGTGCAAAGAATATTCTTGGCCTATTTATTTTTTTAAAAAGCTTGTTTTTGCCACCAGGTATATTCACGTTAGAGATTAAAATAAGCACAATCAGTGGAAAGCAAACGATGTATATTGCCGACGTTTCGATACGAACAAACTTCTTCAGAGCAGATGTGAACAGAAGTAAAATAACAGTTAATATAGCAATATTTTACCGAAAGTTAAATAGAATTATTATTAAAAGTTAAATATTGCTATATTAACTGTTATTTTACTTCTGCTCATCTCTGCCTTGAAAATGTTTGTTCGTTTTGAAACGTCGGCAGTATACATCATTTGCTTCTTCATATTGGAATATGCTCAGATCCAGGATGAAAGCAGCATCTAAAAGGAACCAAATAATGGAAACTCAAGTGGCAAAGATCTATTTGGTGAAGTGATTAAATTTCTTTATACTTCATATTCATTTTACCTAAAAATAGCGAGATATATATTGCGCCGAAGGGACAAATTTGCTAAATTTAGATCGAATTGTGATTTCGAGATGTTATTTTGCTTTTGCTTTGTTTTTACACGGAGATTGCATATAATATGGACATATGGGAGGGTGATTCCTATTTCATGTGATGACAGGTACAGGCATAATTCTTGTAATTCTTGAGGTACTATTTCGCTCGTGTTAAATCAATTAAATGAACAGAATCGCATCACTCTCCCGGTAAATGTTGAGACGATTTTGCTACCTTCGATTGGAATTTTGTTCTAGGCCCCGTACCAACGGCCACAATTGCTAGAAAGGCATGTTCCTTTCCTGTTTGGCTTAGCCTACCCAAGTTATTAAACCCTGGCTTGAGTGGTGGACACAGATTAACGAGCCGGATGCGTCGGGACACGAACCCGAGATCTTCAACCTGCAATGTACCGTACATTGATAGTAAACATGGAAGTTCAGATAAAATTATATATTGATTTGTCTAAACGTGTGATTTTATCACCATTACATTTGAAAAAATACCCGACAGTGGTACTCATAATTTTCTAGATACATCCCTGATTCTGCTGTTCCTATTTTCATAGGTACGAATTCACTTTCACAAGAGAGGGAATTATTTCAATAACATGTCATAATTTGTTTTCTGATTTGCATATATATAAGTGATATTCTGAATTCAGTATTTTTAGGAAAAATAAAATCCGTCATAATCTTTTCTTGCATATACGCAATTTATTATATTAAAAAGACGTATCTTCTACGAATTTGTCGAATGTTAAAACTATATCGTGGGATTTATTACTGTTTACTAACTTGCTATAAATCTATCGCCTGTAGATTATTCCAGCCGAAAGTATCAAAATTGTCTCAACTTTTACCTGGAAAGTTATGCGATTTTGCTCGTTCCTTGCATAATACGACCGAAATAGTACTTTAAAAATTATAGAATTACTTGCGCCCTAAACAGATTCGAATCAACGGTCGATTGTGATGCGATTATTCAAATAAATGCCAGCACTTGGTCACTATCAGTTAATTAAAATGTAGATGGCGTGTTCTTCGCTTTGAATGAAGTAATTATATTTATGTAAGTATGGTTTATTTACATTCATCTGGTAATTGGTCATGCATAATGTACGGTTGGGTCATTACAAATGCCTTCATGGCAGTAATTTTTAACAGACTGAGCACGATACAGGCCAGTCTATACGCATTAAATGGTTTGTTTATCGCGTGTTTTGACCCGTCGGCGTCCAACATAATATACAATTTTTGCGCCGAGAGCCGGTCGAAGAATGTCCATACCAGTTGCACCCGACCGGTGCGCCTACATCCCTGAGTACATGCTATCACTTAAACATTGTTTTTAATCCAACAAAAACGAGTGAAGCTACAAATACGGAGGACACATTCAAAATATTTCAATGTTCATTTAGTTTGCTGATGTTTATTTATATAAAATTAAAAAAAAATTGGCACTGGCATGTAATGCTGACAAAAAGTATATCATGTGCGAATGCGATCACTCACTACGAAGGCAAACGATTGCATCATTAATTGTAAACAAACCTTGAAACATTCTATTCCCGATTTTGATCCCGAGGTTTATCAACATATTATGCAATTTTATATTACGCGCCGAAGCCCAGTAGCATTGTTTTAAAATTTTCTGGAGATATTTCAGGCTAGGCCATGCATAGTTCGCCTACTCTGCGCCTACCCGTCTCCTATAAAGTGACGCCAGTGGGTACAGGCAAGTGATAGCTTGCACAGCTTAGGATTTAACTGCATATCTTGCACTGCTCTGGCTTGACAAAATTATTTTCCTGGGTAGTTTTGTTCAGATGGAACCCATATTCAAGTGAAATTTTTTTTATCTATTTCACTCTACTTTCAGAATAAAAAAAAACATATAAACAGTAAGAAATTCCTAAAGGGGTGGGGTCCCATTTTTTTTTAAAAAACGTTAATAACACTCATTTTTCTATGAAAGAAAATTAACGCGGTCTATGGCAAGTGTTTGAAGTGGTAAATGGAAAACCCACTGAGACAGCTCCAAAAATGTGTGGTTCGATTATGCGACAGATTTTGGACCCCTTGATGCGCCACTGCTTGTAAGTTGCAAATTAACACAAATGGATCTGAAATATACACTGACATTATATATTCACAGAAATTCTCTGTTTAGGAAGGGTAAATGTTCAAGATCACATGTGAAATGTGAATTCAGAATTTTTTGTAATTTCCAAATTCATGAAAAATATTTTGCTAATCTGAAATTAATGTGCTGTCAAGCAGATTGACAGAATACCAGCTATTTCGCTACTCAGACACCCAAAGAAAAAAGGGTTTGATCAGAATAAATTTTAGTGGATGAGCATTGTTTCAGAGTATACTTTTTGTTAGACGATAACAGACTGGTAGAATACCAGCTACTCTGCTGTACAGACACCCGAAGAAAATGATTTTCATCTGAAGAAAATTTATCAAATGGACTATTTTCCATGATATATCTGTGAATAAATATCTCTTCCAATGTCTCGTAGCAACCAAATTGTATAAAGAGGTTCAAAAGCATCAATACTGCTATGAAATAGCAGTGTTGGTGATTTTGAAGCTTTTTTGGTTACCTGAAAAAAAAGACATAAATGTTTCAGACACCTAGATAAAACCGAGATTCTGCCACATTGGACTGTGGGAATTTATATTTTTGAGTATCTGGTAGCAACCTGAACTGCAGAAATAAGTGAAATCATCAATGCTGCTATGAAATAGCAGAGGTGATGATTTTGAAGCTTTTTGTCCATCTGAAGAAAATGATATAGATACTTCGGACACCCTGTGAAATCAAGATTATGTCACTTTGCTCAAGTATGGGAAAGTGGATTCTATTGCTGAGATATGGCACATCAATGGTTCATACTTGACAAAATTATTTTGTGTTTTCGTTAGTTTCTGTCGATGCAGATGAAAAATGACGAGGCTGATTCCATTAAATATTAAACCATTGGTTTACTCCTGTGAATGGTAATTTTTGTAATCTTTTACAAAAATATTTCTTCCAGGGTGTTTCATACGAAACCCAGGAATTCACTGAATATTTGCCATGCAGTCGTACAGGACGGATATGCTATAACTTGCTCCAACAAGCATTCAATGCAGGATCACTTTTCAAGATCAAAATAGTCAGCACTAGTCAAGGTCGGATCATACGGGATGACAATTTTCCCTGTAAAACAAATAAAAGAGGAGGCCCTGAGAAGTGAGTAGTTTGACTTTTTACCTGATAATTAATTTTACTCTGAAGGGAACAAAGAAGGTGTAAATTTCTTATCATTGCCCAGGGTAGATACCACTCACTGTACTCTACTATATTGGTTTAGTTCTGCATGGAATGTTTTCCACTTAAAAGTGCAGTTGCTGGTGCTGCATGTTGTAGTAGCACGTTGCTATGTAAGTGGTCGTTAGTTGGTTTTATTTAGTTAATTCTTCCGTACTGAAGTGAATTTCAAACTCATGATTATGCTTCAGATTGATCACAGAGTAATTAAAGCATCTATGCAATTGCAACAAAAAGAGCAGTAAATTATGTTTTGTAATAGAGTAATTGAGGCCGAGGAGTAATTTGTAATTGAGGCCGATCGATATTAATTTTCCATGCTGATATTATCGGCACTCGTGAACGAAAGTCACGGTTTAACAAAAAAAATACAATTTATCAAAAATGAAATTGTGGTGAAATGAAAAAAGCACAGTCAAGACCTGCTTCGGAAATAAGAATAAATCTTGTTTTGTCGAGTACGGACCGATGATAAATTGAGTCATCAGGCTGTCGTCCATCTGTGTTTCATAAATTTTCTTATTGAGAAGATAAGGACCATGGTTTTGTTGTAGTGCCCGCCACTCTTTGTCAGTTCGAAATATGCTATGAGAATTTGTCGATAATTGTCGGCAAAAATTGTCAATATCGATATATCAGCCAAAGTCAATACTAGCGCCAATATATATCGGTCTGGCCTTATTGTGTAAGGTCATTATTAGATTTTATGGAATCAACCAATATTCTTGTGAACTTGGCATAGTGTAGATCAGTGGTTCCCAACCTTTTTTATAAGAAACCCAACTGTTATATTTTTACGATGCATAATATTTCGAAATTTTTCAGCGATCCTCGGGCGTGCAAATATTTTTTCAGTTACTTTCCATGAAATTTACTTGGACTCAAATTTTTTCTTCAAAAAATTGTGAATTTTCGCCATAAAGAAAAACATTTCAAAAACATTTCTTGCACTTTCAGCGAGCAATAACCGACTTATTGCAATTTGACTACTTTCCACCTTCACTCCTGGTGAATATGTGATTCATGTAAAAATGGGCGACCCATGGGTTGGGAACCACTAGTGTATTCAATCAACATTCATTCATGTTCCCAATTACAATCGAATAAATATGACAAACATGGGATCACATCTAGACCTATCTTTTGTAGTACCATCCATCAGTGAACCATGCTTGGCCAAACCATCCATAAGTGAACCATGCTTGGCCAAACATATTTCACCAAAATATCTGACTGGCAAACGGCTCCTACCTATCATATTCACACATTGGAATAAATATTAGGCAGGTGAACCTCTATTCGACAGGCAAATGATTTGTTGATGAATTTAGAACCAAATCATATGCTCAGCTTTTACCCCTACTTGTTTCAATATTGAACATTGCCAATTATGGATCATAGATGAACCTCAGCATTTCAATCTATTTACTCAACTCAAATACTAAGACAATTTCGCACAACTTGTTGGTAAAACATATTATTCTAATGTATTTCAGCAATGGTTACCCTGACCGGACCCATGTAAACAGACTACAAGCAGCATTGGAAGAAAAGGGATTTATATGGAACAGATTTTTTCATTTTAAAGGCGACCATCTTTGAAAGATTTGAGGAGGAGAATTAAGAGATATTCAGGATCAAACATGAACTGATCCATGCAATATTAACCAACAACATTGAACATCTTATATAGATGACAACTGTCTTGACTTCAAATCTCAACAAAAATCAATTTTCAAGATATTTTTAGTGTTTGGATATTCTGTGTTTACGTGACTCGTTAAGCGGCAAAATCATGAATGTCAGCAAACAGTGCATATAGCAGCGTCTCAAAGTATGGTCATACTCTAAAAGTGGATCGCGCTCTGGCGATTAAATATTTCCAAGATCAGTAGTTGACTTGAACAACGTAGATATCCACTACCCACGTAGATAGGATGCACCGTCAGAGACGTAGTTCATAAACAATCCATAACTGGCATAAATCTCATCAACAAAGCCATTTTAGACTTTTTAATATTTAACTGCGAATGACCTGTGAATTCGCTGAGTTTTTTTCACAGTGCAGTTAATATTTATGAATACTATCGATAAGATATTAAAAATGTTCCATATGTGTTGAACTAAATACATTATAAGCTAAAATTTTCCTTTTTTTTTTTGAAAAATTCGAAATTTGTTCCAACATTTTTTATGATTTATTTATTTATTAACATAAGCTGCAGAATGGTCATAGATACATACTAAAACTAAGCATGAAATATTAAATTGTTCAACCATTGCCCAGGGCAGATACCACTAATTGTACTTTATTGATAACTGTTGAAAAATAAACATTTTTTTGATTTTCATCCAATTATGGGCGATTGATAGAGCGGGCGCGGAGGCGCGATCTCAACATGTTACTCTGTAACTGTACTGGTCATTTGTAGTAAATTGTTTTTTCCAAAAATTCAAACATCGCGTTATTGTGATTTATGCCACATATGATCCATCTATAACCCGTGCATCAAGCAGGTCCCATCCAGTCCATAATTGGTCGAATCTACAGTTTTATTTTATTTTCATCAATTTGTATAACTGTTAAAGAACGACGATTTTTTTGTTATCGCTTAGAGCTGCACTGTAACAAAAATGCGACAAAATCACTAGTCTTTGACAGTAATTTTACTTTTCCGCGGTATTGAAAAATGTTCAGAATTGACTTTTTTGCCAAATATGGGGTGTTGATGGAACGCACCGCAATTACTGCAAATGACCAGTAAATTTACTGTACTTTTGTTACAGTGTACTTTGAATTGACATTCCATGTCTGATAACGAAAAGTTTCATATTTTAACAACACAATGCAATCGACTTTGGACAAATTTGACCAAAATCGATTGCATTTTGTTGTTAAAATTGTAAATTCCACTTTATTTAGCAAGTTTTTGTTTCTATGGCCGATTCGCGACTGAAGCGATTCGAATTACCGAATCGAATTACCCACCCCCATTTTCGTTATAGTGTGTATTAATCATTTTTCGACATTTAGATAATTAACTTTTTGGAATTTAAAAAAAAAATATTCGATTTCGTATCATCACTTTATGCCAGTCTGCAACTTCAAAATTTTTGCCGTCGTCACTGGGACTGTTCAATGTTTTCGATTCGTCATTTGCGAATTCATAAATTATTCGATTTTCTAGCGATTCGAAATCAACAAAATTAAAAATATATCAATTCTGAGAATATTCATGTAATTTTTGTTATTTTCTGTAGAAGTGTCTTTGTTAGTTCATCACTAAAACATGATTCGATTCGATTTCAATCCATATTCGTCATCTCTCTAGCCAGTCGTTCATTATAACATTTCAAAGCACAAAAAAGCGTAATTATCCATTTCCAAACGGTTGAGCCGTATTTATTATATTTTTATTTATATTTTTATCCTTGTTTACTTATTGCATATCTTCGGCCATGTGTGGGACGAATATAAGTAGTTATTCTATCAAACATGGGCCGTTGATGAACCGCACAGCATGCGTGATATTCATGTATTTACCATGCATGGCCGAAGGTATTTCTAAGATAATTTTACATTGCCGAATTCATCTTGTTCAAAATGTTCTTTGATTAAAAATATCAAAATGCAAATTCATGTTGATTTTGAACCCTGCTGTAATTTCACAAGGCAAATGCGAACACCAAGCGAATCGAAATGAACTTTATTTCACAGTATGCAATTATTTGACCAAAAGATTTATCTTGCGTCTTGTTATTCCATCCAGTGTGGAACCAATGAGGAGCTGGTAAGGTTATTGTTCCAACCGAATGCTTACGAATCGGATTCGGGTATTTTTTTCGAATCTGATTTAATATCTAATTGCGAATAAATACAAAAATGTCCCACTTTCATACTTACAATTTATCTCCATTATGAAAACCAACACATTCATAGCTGTGGTTTTAGCAGCCCCCACACACTTCAGCTTTTACGACACACTTAGTTTTCCCAAAAAGTTGCCGTCAAAATAAGATTATTCCACATTATTTCTCAAGTTTTGTTTCTATGGCTGATTCGAATAATTTGCCTTTTGATTCACCGAATCGAATTCCCCAGCCCTAGTTCGAAGGCAGTGAGTCACAGTGCGTCTCCCGAGAGCGCCCAGTATATAATTTTACAGTCACTCATTTGAGTGCATCACCCTGAGCAAGGCCTTGTACCTGGAAATATACGATCTTTCCAGTTCAAGTTATTACACCCTGGGTTGAGTGGTGCGATGGATAACCGAGCAGGACTCGCTTGAATTCGAACGCGAGATCTTCACCCTGCGTTGCCAACATGATAACCACTAGGCCGTAAACTGCTGACCTGTCGACGAGGGGGCAGCATGTCCCCTCTCCTCCCTCCAAATACGCTGGTGACTGCATAAGAAACTTTATTGTAATTATACGTAAGGAATTTCGTAGGTTGTAGAGCAATGTTTCAAATATTTACTTGAACTTAAACTTAAAAGTTATAAAAAGCCAAGAACAAAATACAGCATGAAGTTTGAAAACGAATATACGGGTATGAATGAATGAATACTTTTAATGACTTCACTATTAAAAAGTACAGTAAATTTACCGTTAATTTGCAGTAATTGTATGTTTCAAAATTGGAAATCCGTAATTTGATGAGATTTATGCCAAGTATGGAATGTTGATGGACCGCACCTCTGAGGAGCTTTCCATCAACAGTCCATACTTGACCAGAAAGTCCAGTTTCATCCCCTTATCACCAAGTAGTAAAAGTACTGTAAAATAACAGTAATTTAACGCATTTGTTGTTACAGTGTACAGGAGAAAGAGGATAATGGTCTTGAAATAATGTACGTTGTATAGTAATAGTACAAAATATATATCAGATAAATTAAAAATAAATGGCGAACTTGAAAATTTAATGAAAAAGGGAATTTACATCATGCGTCTTGTTTCGTGTTTCCCGAATAGAAAACTGACCCCGAAACCATCGAATCAAATTGCCCAGGCCCAGACAGGATACTCCTTTGTTAAATAGTCGCGCGGTTAACTTTATTTATCATGAAGAATCGAAAAACATTTTGTTCGCCTTCGGTGCACAGTATCATTTTTAATGTTCAGTCAAGCTCGGGCCTTGAAAACGTATCTTAAAAAAATTATTGTGTCTGACTGCGGTTAAAAAAGTTGGTTTTCTTGGCGTTACTGTGACGAAAATGCAGTTACTTCACCATTCATTTGAAGTGATTTTATACTTTCAATATTCGAAGCCGCCTCATTTTATTTTATTGAAATTCACTCTGAACTAGGACTGGGCAAAACCGAATCATTTTAAATTCCAATCTGATTCGAATATTTTTTTGAATCGGATCGAATCGCTAATTCCATAAAAATACCAAATATCCCATTTTTATTATTACTATTATCATAGTAATTGTCATATACCGCCAGAAATTTCATTTTATCAATCATGAGCCACAGATGGACCGCGCCTAGGCAGCGCAATAAGTTTCATTTTATCAAACATGAGCCACAGATGGACCGCGCAGATGCAACGCGATAAGTTTCATTTCATCAAACAGGAGCCACAGATGGACCGCGCCTAGGCAGCGCAATAAGTTTCATTTTATCAAACATGAGCCACAGATGGACCGCGCCTAGGCAGCGCGATAAGTTTCATTTTGTCAAACAGGAGCCACAGATGGACCGCGCCTATGCAGCGCGATAAGTTACATTTCATCAAACATGAGCCACAAATGGACCGCGCCTAGGCAGCTCGATAAGTTTCATTTTGTCAAAGATGAGCCACAGATGGACCGCGCCTAGGCAGCGCGAAAAGTTTCATTTTGTCAAACATGAACCACAGATGGACTGCGCCTAGGCAGCGCAATAAGTTTCATTTTATCAAACATGAGCCACAGATGGACCGCGCCTAGGCAGCGCAATAAGTTTCATTTTATCAAACATGAGCCACAGATGGACCGCGCCTAGGCAGCGCGATAAGTTTCATTTTGTCAAACAGGAGCCACAGATGGACCGCGCCTATGCAGCGCGATAAGTTACATTTCATCAAACATGAGCCACAAATGGACCGCGCCTAGGCAGCTCGATAAGTTTCATTTTGTCAAAGATGAGCCACAGATGGACCGCGCCTAGGCAGCGCGAAAAGTTTCATTTTGTCAAACATGAACCACAGATGGACTGCGCCTAGGCAGCGCAATAAGTTTCATTTCATCAAACATGAGCCACAGATGGACCGCGCCTAGGCAGCGTGATAAGTTTCATTTTGTCAAACATGAGCCACAGATCTACCGCGCCTAGGCAGCGCGATCCATCAGTGCCTCATACTTGACAAAAAGCGTGCAAATATTTTCTTACCGGTACAGTGCAATTAGATCCAATTTCAATAATCCATGCCCACCACTCAGCCCGAACTGGAAAGATCATACCTTTTTAACAACACTAACCCTGTTCGCTTATGAGTGACCACTGGTACAGGGCCTTGTTCAGGGTGATCCACTCTAATGAGCAATGGAAAAAATAACAAAACCAACCTTCGTTTCATAATAACGATGATCAGTACAATAATCGCCAGAAGGAAAACTCCCGCACTCGCTGCCGCAACAAGGATTACGAGGTTCGTGGATTCGGACTCTGTAATAAAGATAAAAAATCCCGTTTTGAAGTTAAATATTTTTTTAAAATCAAATATATTCATGAACAAAAATACAATTATATACTTTGAATATCTTTAAAATGAATGTCCGAAATTATATTCCTAAATTCTGTTACACGAGTAACCAAGTATTTGCATTTTTTGCGGATGGAGGTTGTTGGGGGCAAAGTACCAGATTTTAATATATAAATAATAATATTAATTCGCTGATAAGGCCTCCAAATTACTTTTATAAATCAGTGGAAACCGGCCACGTTGAAACAAACTGCCAGGCGTAGGTTTTTGTCGCGCAAATGACGATTAGATGAGATACTGCGACGTAACAATGTATATATGTTGTCCGTATTTATCGTGTAACATGTCCAGGGATTGAGTGATTGCCACCAGGGGAGTTCATAGTGAATCTAATTGCTCAACCGGTGATGTGCAAACGATATTTGATATTTTGCCAACGTTTCGAATGTCTATACAGACGTTCTTCATCAGGCCAATGGAATGGTTAAGTCATCGACAATACTATAAACGGTAAAGGGGGACGTTCTAAAATAAGCTAGCAAATTAAAGGTAAAATACTCTAAATTCAGAATAAAAAAAGACTTAAAAGGCTAAAGATAAATGTCAACCCTATCTGCATTGAAAGATAGTCTGATGAGCTGCCGGAAACATGCAATGTCTCTTATCATTCATTGTCTGTGATATGCTGTTGATATGATATGATTCTAAAAATAGTTTCATGCCAAGGGCGAGATGTTTTAACTGTTTTATGTTGATATACAATGAAACAAAAATTTTAGGAAGAGGTTTGGGCTGCGATACCGACTATGAGGTCATATTTTTTCATTTCAAATCCGCTTTCAAAGTTTTAAATATGTCACTGGTGGGGGCGCTGGAGTATGGCTGTGCGTCCGTCCTTTCCAGCAACATCTCTCATCAAGATCAGGCTTGCTGGTGATGTTAAAATTATTTAAAGTTATTGAAAACGAATTCCATAACTTCGTGTCATGCTTGATACCAATAGCAGGAATAAAATATGTCGAAATATTAATAAATTTAAATACGAGAACGACTTAAATATTTTGGTCTATAAGATTTATGTATTAGTTCATGACTAAAAGATTGATTTATTGCTTCATGTATTACTTGTCTTCATAGTGTAATAGATATTTCGGGGAAATCATTATTATTACTCGTTAAAAAGTCTCTCCGCTGCCTGATTTGTTTTAGTGACTGTTAGAAATTAGAGACGGGCTGATGCATCGGTTATTTTTAGGTTCTGTATTTACCCGCTTAAGTCACACATTTTTTCGCTAGAATTTTACATCCAAAACATGGGGGATATAGAAATTGAGATAAATTTTTTCAGTTAGTATTTTGGTCAAGAACTTTGGCTTTCGTCACTACACTTTGATAGACAGGTTATAGTACAAGGTTGTATATCATTTCTTATTAATTTTATGATAATATGAACTTTATCATACATGTACCATAGATGATCATATCATAATGGCATGGCTTATCACAAACTAAATACACACAATTAGTAAAATGCTTCACAAGGAAACTCTGACAGTTAACCCCAACAGTACAAATTATATTATATGCTATATTATTATATTATAACTATATTATATGCCGAAAGGCATGGCAAAGGGTTAGCCGTTTAGTGTGGAACAACGCGGGAGTCTGACCCGCTGCGTTACTGGCCGTATTAGTAAGAAGAAACAAAGAGAGAAAAATTACGGGGAGTGATGCACAATAAATTTTACACTGTTAACCCCGATAGTACAAAATAACTTTCTGACTTTATTATTTGACAGAATACATTGTAAGGGGTTAGGAATTTAGTGTAGAGCAAACAAAACACTGGCCCGTGTGACCCGTTACCCGTCGAGTTGCTTGCTGTAATAGTAAGAAGAAACAAAGGGAGAAAGATTCGGATAATGGACGTTTGGAATACTCATTTTTTGGGATTTAACAAGATCTGCAGATATTTTTCTGTAAATGGTGAAATAAACAAGTTTAAATTGTTGGGCATGGAACCACTAATGAATGCACTGTACCTGATCATCTTGATCCATCAATAGCTCATACTTGACAACATATATTGTTTCTGCTTCGAAAGGGATAAATTTTGTTATTCAAATTCAATCCACGTATAGGTATCATTTTTTATCCTGCGGGAGAGGAAAGCCGAGAATACAGCTAAATCATATGGCGAACCACGACTTCTCATGCAGATATCAGTTCCTAATCGGCGTGAGAGTTTTTGATTTATCATATTTTTCATTTTTCCTGTGCATGGACGTATTGCCAGGAGCGTACCTGCAAACCTACTGTAATAGACATGAAATTGCAAAGAGCTTTTATAAAATGTATTTCCAGTAACTGCAAGGCCTGATAACAGCTGATAACATCGGCTGTGAGCGAAATTAATATTTGTAATATGTGGTAAATCCATAATTTGGCAATACAGAAATTCAATAAAATATGATGCTTTGGATAAAATACAAAGTAACATGAAAGCAAATTTTGAATGTAAATTTATAGGAATGTTGAGAGGAATGATCTGCACTTGTATGGCCATATTGATGACCTTCTTCGCAAGTCAATGATGATATGTTAAAAATTTGATATAGTTTTAATTTGACTGGTTTTATCTATTCTGGTTTTCATCAAAATCAAATAATCTACCATCATATTTTGTTGTTATAACACTTTAAATAGAGATTTCAATTTCTTAGAAACTTTTTTTTGTGACTTTTCCACTCAAAAAATATTCAATATTTATTTCATATTTCTGATTGGATCAGTCAGGTGACAGGAAGACATTTATATTCAACCAAGTATGAGCTGACGATGTAGTGAATTTACTTAGGTTCTGTCCAACTGTGACTCATGTTCAGCGTAGCAGAGTTTCAATTAAGGGATTGAAAGTTTCGAATCAAATCTCAACTCTGGATGTCAAATTTAGATTTGAGATTAAAAAATCGATTCGGGTAATAGGAATATTCATTTTGTTGATTTGGCAAGATTCGCAGACATTTTCAGTAAATTTTATTTTGTTGAACATGAAACCACTGATGCACTGTACCTGAACATCTTGATCCATCAGTGGCTCATACCTGACACCAATACACCAATTGGACCTGAGTTATGCCAGAATTGCAAAAGATTGCAAAGAGCACCTATAGATTGTATTTCCACTGCGCTCTCAGTCGAAAACGTCCACAGAATTGAACCAATATAAAAGAGTGCAATGAATGGTATCTATGTTGGGTGATGGAAATCCCTCTATTTCTTTTCAAAATCCTACACTTATTGATTTTAATCCCTGTATATAGGAGACAATGCAAATATTTACCAGTGACGTATTACTGCAGTGTTTGTGTTGTTACTTACTTGCTAATATTATTCTATAAGCTACAGTAGGAATAGAGATTTATATTCAGGATAGTTTGATAATGTTGAGTTCTTTCAGGATTATTTCTGATTTAATAAATTTATGTAATTTGGAGCAAAATCATCATAATTCGGCACCTTTTTTAAGATTAAATTTGTCATAAATCCTGATCTTGCTGCAATTGAAGCCAATTATTGTGAAACTGTCAAGTGTAATTATTTGATTATCTTTAAAAAATATATAAATTTTGTATTCAGTTTAACTCAAATCAATGAATCTTGATATCTTGGTATATATATATATATAAATTTACTTCACTAGTTGACGAATTACACTTTTTATATTAAAAGCGTTTGGCCTAGCGCTTATTTTGTTGGCATCAAAAATTTGAAGATCCAGAGTTCAAGTCCTGGTTAGTCGGTTCAATAATCCATGCCTATCACACTGGAAAGATCATCTTTTTCGAACAGCTGAGACGTATTCGTCTATGAGTGGGTCAGGGTGACCTTGTTCGATTGAAGAAAAATCATGACATAAGTCACATTTCACAAGTTTTCTAGGAATCCTTATCCAGCTGCCCTTGAAGCCGAACATTTGATAAACATTATTCTCATTATTCAATTATTTTTTAATATTCATCAGTTTAGTTGCAAATAGAACTATTAAGTCTCAGTGTTAAAATTGGAAATTGTACTCAGTCAGTGATAGAATGCATTTTGGTGACATGACTTGCTTGTACCGCATTCTTGCAGAGAATGTGTTTTGACGAAACGATTTACCTGCAGCCCATGCTTGAATAGTTAACAAGATTTATCTGTGGCACATACATGATATTTTCAATATAATATGTTTTGATCTGGTGAGAATATGTTATGTATTGAGAAGCCGACACAAAAAATGGATTATACATCGTTATTTGGGGTTGCAAGTTAAAAAGATATCACAAGCAATGCTGATATGAGGGAAGTTTCATTCAGAAATTGGTCTTGCAAATTATTTCAAATAGTGAGAACCTAAGGAGGCTGTAAAATGATACTTTACATCTGAGTGACAGGATATTGTTTTCCTTCAGGTATCTGAAAAGTCAAAGCAAAAAAATCACTAATTTTTGTGAATTTGAATATTTTGACATCAAAGTCACCACCATTGCCGGTAACATATTATGATTAGGAATATACGCATTCAAATACAATAGTATTCCAGTTATTTCTCGTTATTTTTAAATTGTAAATTACAGTTTAATCACCATAATAAAATACTTTCAAGCATAAAATAAAAAAGTAATTTTTGAAATCTTCCAAGATTTAAGTAAAGAATTTTCAACAGCTCATATAAAGCAAAGTACTTTCCGATTTATTTTTTGGACGTTTTTACTACATTTGTAAATAGCTTGAGAGACTAGATAGAAATAGACTAAAAAGAGTATGTAGAAGGAGGTGACCAAAAATAATACAAAGAAGTGGTAGATAGTTTTAAAATCACTCTGCTATTATCAGGTTTAGATGTCACTTTATTATAGTGGTTTGGTTCTATTTGAAATGTTCATGCTGCATTATGTCCTAATATTTGCGTTTGAATTGTTTAACTTCGTAACTGTATAGGAAATCATGATATTTTAACAGAACTGCTATGTACAATGTTTATTTTTATTGAAGTAGTTTGATGAAGTATCAGTTGGACAACAGGAATATGAATATATTCATTACATCAATTCTCTGGTATTTGTAAATTTGATTTAATACGGAAAAATTGTTACCAATTACTCGGTAATAAAAAATTTTGTTGAACATGGAATCACTGTGCCTGAACAGCATACACAACATATACTTTTCCTGATGGGAGTAGAATAATTTTTGTTATTCAAATTCACTCAAGTAATGCCAGCACCAAAACTAATAGATTCTAAATTGTTATTAAAGAGTTCCCATGAAATATGTTTTCGTCAACCGCATTCTAAGTGGAAAACATCCCAAACAAAACTGAACCACTATAATAGAGTGCAGTGAGTAGTATTTGATAAATATATCTAAAAGCAATTATTGCGTTCATACTACAATACAATTTCAACACAACTGTCAATTAGAACAAACTTTAGACCCTGACTACAATGATTTAATTCAAACCCCGTATACAGGAGACAATGCAAATATTTACCAGTGACGTATTACTGTAGTGTTTGTGTTGTTACCTACTTGCTAGTAATATTCTACGGTTACAGTACAATAGGGATTTATATTCAGAATCGTTCAATACTTTTTTATTAAAATTCGTTCAAGGCAAGGCTGCAAGATATGCATCATACTTGAAACGTGTGTGTAGTCCAGTTCTGCAGCAAAATCATGATACATATCGCTAGTTTAAAAAAATCCGTTTGAATAGGAAAAAAAATAATTTTGTTGGCTATTCATAATATTCGATTTGTGAAATTATAAGGTATTCAAATCAATTATTTCAACAAAATAAAAAAGTAAATTTTTACAGAATATAAATGCAAATTGGATGTCTTGCTGGTCTATTTGACTCAGAAAATTATTTGTTTCCATCCAGAAATAAAAATGTTCAATTTTGGTCTTCGTAATTAAAACCATAAAGTCTCGTTGTAAACATCAGAGGTTTTATTTTACACTAACCGAAGATTGAATGCTCCTCATTGCAATGATTTATTATTGTCCCATGCTTGACAAACTAGTTGCATAATTTATTTACTACTTGGGAGGAGAATATCTTTTCTATATCAGTACTTTCATGTTTTTTGTTATTAATAGTTTTGTAGTTTTTTTTAAAACATTGTTACTGGAACTCTTACTGGAAACTTACTGGAACATATAATGAATAAACTTTATTGCAACCATCAGACTTATATCCCCAACCCCCCATAAGCTTATTCATCTATTTGATCTATCTATTTATTTTGTTATCAAACCTCAGAATATAAATATAAAATTATATATATCCACATAAATTAATAGTTGATTACCGTATGTATTGAGAAGCCGACACAGAATGGAATATACATCAATATTTGAGGTTGCAAATTAGAAATGCTGATATAAGAGAAGATTTTATTTGTTATTATTCATAAAAGTTTTATTATTTCAGTTTCCTTATTTATTTATTATTTCAAATATGAATATTGCTTGATGTACTTTTTGCAATGTTCACTGTTATCACTGCTGGACGTTATATTAACCATTATGTGTTGTGATAGGTACTAAAAGTTTAGATGGTTTAACTATTGCCCAGGGCAGATATCACTCACTTAACTACTCCATAGTCTTTGTGCTTGTGGTGTGGTCGCTGATGTTACATTGTTAGTAGATATTTGCCATCTTTTGGAACACCTTCCTTAAATGCACTGTATCTTTCTTCTGTTGCTTCCAATCAATTTCATGGGATATCGGTGTCTTATTGTGGCTCCAGTTGCAGAAATTGTTGGCCTTGAGTAGTTGAGGTTAAGATAGCTTTACCATTATGTAGTTTGTATTAGAGTCTGGAAATATTATTGCTGTTTGATTTTGTATGAAGTAGCCTATCATTTTAAAGACAATATCTCAATATTGCACAATATCTCATTTTTGCTGGTACATTATGTAGCAGAATCATAATATTGTAATAGATAGACAGATTTTTGCATGGTTTGATCAAAATAGTTTTATTAAGTAAATTGCAAGAAATTGTGGAATAGATTTGGAAGTTTGGCTGGGTTTCAGAGGTCAGAGTAGCTGATACTAGTGCATACTAGTATTTGCACCACGGACAGCAGTAACATCAATTTGTTTGTTTATTTTGTAAGATGAGGTGGAATTGGCAAATGTTTACTTTGACATGAAAGCTTAGTGGGTGAATTTTTTGCTAATATGTGTTCATTAACTATTCTATTGCCAGTGGTTTTCTACTCTCAGTTGAATAAGTTACATTCACTAACATGATGATAGAAGTTCAAAAAATGTTTCTTGTCAAGGGCGAGATGTTTTTAGAAAATGGTATCGACGGAAATTTTGGCATCAGCCCATCAGTATGGGAAATTATGATATTTGAGGAGAATCACTCATATATAACATATTTATGTCTAAAAGTCAGGCGACAAAACATTTACATTCAACCTGGTAGGAGCCGACGATGTAGTGACCTTACTTATGTTATGTCCAACTGTGACCCATGTTTGGCATAGCAGGGGATTGAAAGATTCAAATTGAACCTCAACGATGGATTCTGTAGTTAGATTCAAATAAATTCGGATAATGGACATTTGGAATACTTATTTTGGGGATTTAGCAAGATTCGAAGACATTTTCTACAAATTGTGAAATAAACAAATTTCAATTTGCTGGGCATGAGACCACCAATGAATGCCCTGGTGGGAGAGGAAAGTCGAGAATACAGCTTAAACATATGGCGCATCACGATCTGTCGTGCAGATACCAGTTCCTAGTCGGAGTCGGATTTTTATGATCAAATTAGGTTCGAAAATGCTAGATTCCCAATATTTCAAGTGAAAAATAAATGTATCTAAAAGTGGCGACTCTAACCCCAACATTTTTACAATACTACAATACAATTTCAACCCAACTGTAAATCAAAGAATAAACTTTAGACCCTGACTACAGTGATTCACTTCGAACCATCTATATAGAAAACAATGCAAATATTTACCAGTGACGTATTACTGTAGTGTTTGTGTTGTTACTTACTCTCTTATAATATTCTACAATCTACAGTATGAATAAGGATTTATATTCAAAAGATTTTTAGAATAAATTGTTGATTTGTGGCTAAATTTCAGAAATATGATTTCATTCAAGCATGGAACACACTTGGAATATATTTTAGTGGTAAGATTCATTATTTGTCCATAATACTTAACAAATTGCTTCAAAACTACATTGATTTTTAAAATGTAAAAGAAATTTTCACAAAACCAGAATATTCCGAATCACTGTTTGTGTCAGATTTATTAACAACCCAGCATATATTGGTCATGTGACAGGCAAACTTATATTTTATCTTGTATGGGCCGATGATATATTGACTTTACTCAGGCTTGGTTTAACTGTTGTCCATACTTGGCGGTACATAAGTTCTGATAGCTACCGGTATTTAAGCGACAATGCAAATATTTACCTTAAAATCAATCACACGAAGGAAAACAAGATTATGCCACCCTATATTACTGGGACACACTGTAGTGTTTGTGTTGTAACTTACTTGCTGATAATATTCAACTATAAAATAAATTGATATTAGGTATTAGATACTGAGTATTAAGGGCGATAACATAGCGGTTATTTTGTTGGCATCAAAAATTTGAAGATCTCAGGTTCGAGATAGCGCTAATTATAGTGTCTGAATATTTTGATATCCAAGTCACCAGCATTGCCGGTAACATATTAGGATTAGGAATATCCGCATTGAAATATAATAATATTTCATATCTTTTTCATTATTTCCAAATTATAAATTACAGTTTAATCATCTTAATGAAAGTTTTTCGTGCATAACATAAAAAATAATTTTTGAAATTGTTTGAGCTTTATTTGAAGAAATGTGGGCTCGATGGCCTAGTGCTTAAACATGTTGGCATCGCAGGTTGATGATCTCGGGTTCGAGTCCCGACGAACCCGAGTCCTACTCGCTTATTCATGCCCACCACTTAACCAAGGGTGTAATAACTTGGGTAGGCTGAGTCGAACAGGAAAATATCATATCTTGTCTTGCCAGCAACTGTAACCCTGTCCGTCAAGTGGCCGCTATTACAGAAGGAAAAAATATGGCTTAAATTTTCGACAGCTCACTTGAAAGCAACGTGCTTTAACACTTTTTTTATGGACGTTTTTATTTTGACTGCATTTGTAAATAGCTTGGAGGACTAGATAGGAATAGACGAAAAGAGTATGTAGAAGGAGGTGACCATAAATAATACAAAGAGTTGGTAAATAGTTTTTAAATCTCCCGGGGTAGATACACTCAATGCACTTTATTATAGTGGTATAGCTTTATTTCAAATGTATATGATGCGCTATGGCCTTAATATTTCCTTTTGAATTTTTCTACTTCTTTACTTAATATTTTAAGTCTTGTTAGTGCATTCTGGAGTAAATTTATGATTTAGTAGAAGTTGTATTTCATGATTATGCTGCACTTTTATCAAATTAACATAACTTGATCCTCTTTACAAGAGTTTTACCAGGGTGGCAGCATTATTTCATAGCAGTATTGATGATTTCGAACTTTTTTACATTTTTCTTATATTTTTTTTTCTAGCCACAAACATAATATTAAATATTGCCCATTTGATAAATATTCTTTCGACGGAAGCATTTTTCTTCGGGTATCTGAGTAGCGGAGCAGTTGGCATTCTGCCTGTCTGAAGGCGACCAATAGGAAACTAAGAAGTAGTTGATGGCTTTTAATTCACTTAGGGCAAATACCATTCACTGCACTTTATTATAGCACTATTTAGTTTTCTTTGCCCATAGAGTGCAGTTGTTGTTATTATATTTTGAAGCACCAGTAGCTCTTTCCTGATTCTGAGTGGCCATTACTTGGTTCCTTTTAGGGAAGCGAATTTCAATAAAAAAAAATGCAAAAAATAATTCATGGAAGACAACATTATGAGGTAGCAACCTATTCCTGTATGGCTGGGTTTGCTGTGGTGTCTGAGATACGAGTGTTCAGAGTGTTCAGAGACTCGTAATGATGTATATTTGTAAGCAAATACATCATACTATACTATAAGTACAAATTTAACATATTGACACACAAACTTTATTTCAATAAAACACATGTTCTGTACAAAGTTTGGATCAATCAAGACGCCGAGACTTTATAGATCTCTCAATTCATTTGTTCCACAGTTGTGTTAATCTAGCAGTTAAAGTTGGTTGTAAATTCCATTTTATTGTTCAATATAAAAGCATTCATTCAGCATGTTAACCCTATTGTGTCTCTTGAACAAACATTGGAAGATTTTACGGTTTTGTTATTAAAAGTGAAATACATAGCCCTGTTCAAACATTGTCATGTTTAATACTTCGACATAAAAGATGAAATGCATTGTTAGGGAAGAGCATTTTGTGTTATGAAAGTATTATCTGGTGAATGTTCAGAAGTTGGTTAATCAATCTTTGACTGTATAATGTGGCTCATGCTTGACTACATCTCATTGGCACGATTCATCTGTGGCTCATGCTTGACTACATCTTATAGGCCCGATTTTTCTGTGGCTCATACTTGACTACATTTCAGTTACACGATTCATCTGTGGCTCATACTTGACTACATCTCATTGGTACGATTCATCTGTGGCTCATGCATGACTACATCTCATAGGCCTAATTTATTTGTGGCTCATACTTGGCTACATCTCATTGACACAGTTCATCTGTGGCTCATACTTGATTAGTTGTAATTTATTCCAACTGGGTGAAAATATATATTAGCGTCTGAAATTGATACCTTGTTTTTATTTTATTTATAGTTATACTTATGTTTTCTCGAATCCCAATCAATGATACAGTAAATGAGATTCATATTGCTAAATGCTATTATTATACGACAGGAATGTTAGATATGATTATTGTGTACATCCCCCCATAAGCATTAGTAGTAGTTTTGTCTCCCGGTATATATGTGATAAATACATATTTTCTCCTATCGGAAAGAAGTAAGTTTGGAATCTTTTGTCCCTAACCAGGTTTTTCAATACTACGATACAATTTCAACTCAACTGTAAATCAAAGAACAAGCTTTAGACCCTGACTACAATGCTTTAATTCGAACCATGTATATGGGAGACAATGCAAATATTTACCTTGGACACACTGTAGTGTTTGTGTGTGGTTACTTACTCTCCGATAATATTCTACAAGCTACAGTATGAATAGGGTTTGTCTCTTTAGGCCTTTTATATTGCAGTACTTTTTAATTCAATTTCAAAACATTGATTGATCAATTCGATCCTGAAATAAAAATGTTCAAATTTGGTGAACTGCATTTATGAGTAAAACAAAAAATCTTGATGTAAATATTTGCGATTTTATATTTCAAGAACCGAAGATGGAATGAAATTTATTTGAGCAATTTATGTCCAACAGGGGGTGAGAATATCTACTAGATTTATGTTATTCACAGTTTATAATCCAATTCCTACGTTTTTATGTTGAATAAGCTTTATTGCAACTATTAATATCGTCTCCAACCCCCCATATTCTTAACTATTCCATTTATCAATCTATTTTGTTATCAAATCACAGAATATAAATATATGATGTTATATTTCTACTAACAATAGTGGATTCTACTCTGAATTAAAACACTTATGTATTGAGAAGCCGACACAAACAATGGATTATACATCGACATTTGAGGCTGCAAATTAGAAAGATATCGCAAGCAATGCTGATATGAGGGAAGTATTTTTATGATATAAGTCATGAAAGTTCTATTGGTTCAATAATTATTTTGTGAATCATTTTAATCTGTAAGAAATGCAAACAGAGACTTTATAACTGAGAATATATTGCAATATTACACTTCAATGTTTTATTTATTCTCAAAGGGACCATTTTCTTCGGGTGTCTGAGCAACAAATCTAGCTGGTCAGATGAAGTAGAATAGAATAATGATGAATATTACTTTATGATCTATTACAATGTTCACTAGAAGCACTGCTGAACATTATATTATTTATTGCATATTGTAAGAGACATGAAGAAGTTGTAGATAATTTTATTATCGCCCAGGGCATATACCACCCATTAAACTATACAATATTATTTGCACTTGTGGTGCAGTTGCTGATTTCAACATTGTAGGTAGACCTTGGCCATTTAGTGCTTAAAGTGAATACAAATTTAGAAAATGAATTTAAGATTCTTTATTATATGTGATCTCTTGGAACACCTTCCCAGAATGCAACACTGTATCTTTATGTCTGTTACTTCCAACCAATTTCATGGGATATCAGTGTCCTATTGTGGCTTCAGATGCAGAAATTGTTCTTGATTGTTGGTGTTGAGTAGTTGAAGTTAAGATAGAGAACACTTGGAATAAATCTCAACTCAATTATAGCCGAATGTTTGTAAACAAACTTACTGCAAAGCGTTAAAGACTTAGTTTTGTTCACTCCACTTAGTGGTATTTGAATAGTTTTATTGAAGTGTAGAGATGCCAACGATTTTATAGTGTTGCAAAGTTGTTTATTTAATTCTATCTGTTTGTATCAAACTAGTAAGCCTTCGTTGTCCGAAATTACATTGATATTGTATAAACCAGTGATCGTACAAAGCTTTTCATAGCATAGCGTACATCTACAGTTTTTTGAAATGCACAATTTGGTCGGAATACATTGCAGCAATAGAGTAGTAAATATTATCATTTGTGTGCCTCCACTACTCAAGTATGAAATGCCCGAATTTTTTTCGTGTAATGATTAGTTGAAGATAAGTCAATTCCTGTAGAGATTTAAAACACATTTTGTTTTGTTTGTTTGTTTTCGGTAGGTGATCGCATTGATATATTTTCATGTTTTGGAACTTTATTTTAGGATTTGATCATTTTATAGATCTCTCCAAACTTTGTGTATTTATTTTTGCTGTTGTGTCGTCATTTTGGGGATTTCAAATTACACTATGTCTATGTCTACAGCTTTACCACTATGTAGTTTGTATTAGAGTCTGGAAATATTGTTGCTGTTTGATTTAGTATGAAGTGATAGGATGCAGCATTCAAGTATCATTTATACTTTTGAATCAAATGCAGCGGAATCATGCTTTATCTACTGTCAGGCACTGGACTACCACATTACACTGGCATGTGTCAAATTTGATAGGCATTATTGAAAGATACAATTGGTGACCTCTTGCCTGGGTGATGGCAGAATTTTTGAGGAACCTTGGCGACTTGGAATACCAAGGGTGAAGGTCTAATCGGAAAACAATATAGCAAATATGCAATATTTTACGATATGTTTGTTGCTAGAAGAATAAATGTTTTTTTGAGTGTCCAGTTGCAATCATACTGTAGAAGGTGAAATGGCAGTTTTGAAGACTTTTTGTCCATCCAAATAGAATTGCTTGAATAATTCAGACTCAGAAAAAGACAAGATTTTGCGTAAAACCATCTACCACTTCTATGCTTCCTTTTAGTCTTTTCTTATGACACATAGGGAATATGTCAAAATTTTCTGAAGCCAGCTCAGTGAAACTTTATGATAATCATGATTATGCTGCCTAATGATAAAGGTTTCTCTCAGAAGATCGAACCATGACAGACTCTTTCACCATAAATCACTGAATCCAGCCTAATCGGAAATATCTCATAAGAGTTTAAGCATGAGCCACAGATGGACGATACAACCATAGTGTTGGTCATATATGGTTCATGCTTGTCAAGATGTTATTTCATCAAAAAAACTGGGATCATTTTACTTGGTAAATTACTAGTGCCAGCTTTAGTTGCAAAATTTATTCCTCTTGTGCAAAAATTATTCTAGATTTTTTTAGTGAAATTGTTGACTAGTTAAGGTTGAGTTATCAAGTCATGGATTTTGTTAAACAAGCGAGATCAACGCAATCCGATGTTCTTATGTCATCACTCAATAGGTTGAGAGGAAACAAATTTCTTTGTGATTTCACTGTCAAAGTTGGCAACAAATCATTCCCTGTGCATCGCAATGTTCTGGCGGCCTCCTCAGAATACTTTGAATCCTTGTTTTCAAGCAACATGAAAGAAGTTCACGACGATTTCATTGATATGAAGGATGTTGATCAGGATGGAATCACACAATGCATAGAGTTCATGTATAAAGGAGAAGCAGATTTGAAAATAGAAAACATTCAACATATCCTGAAGGCATCCAACCTGTTACAAATTGTTGTTTTGACAAATCTTTGCTTTCAATACTTGCAAAGCATTCTATCTCCAACAAATTGTCTCTCTATAATCAACTTGGCCCAAACGTTCGATCGTCCTGATTTGAAAGAAATGTCGGAGGGGATTGTGGTCGCTGATTTTGAATCTGTAATTTCTTCCGAGATGTTTCTGTTCATCAACAAATCAGATCTCGTGCGTTACATGAAAGCTTCAAACGCTGGTTATCAAATTTCATGGAATGCTGTCATAACTTGGACAAGAGGAGAAGGAAACGAAAAATATTTATCTGAACTTGTTCAAGCCATCGACGTAAAGAAATTCCCATTCAAATTTCTTCTAGAAACTGTAGTAGGTAGTAATTTGATGAAAGCAAATGACGATGTGAAGAAAACAGTGATCGTTGCATTATTCTCAGATGTCAAAAATCTCGAGAGGAATCTTGAGATTAACAACTGCTTTATCCTAAAGAATTTGGCTGAAACTCATACAGTTTCTGATCCAATTGCAGTAAAAAATATGATAAATCGATTCTTGGAGGCAAACTTTGAACAAATTATCGAAAAAAATGGGTTTTGTGATGTTAGCAACGATGACATCGTAATGCTTCTCAAATCTCCAAACATTAAATGTTCTTCTGAAGCTGTAAAATGGCACGGAGCTCTTAAATGGGTTAAACATAATGTTCAAAGCAGGAAAAAGATTTTTCAAGAGTTATTCGGTCTCATTAATCTAGAGAAATTACCACTACTATTTCTCAAAGAAACTGTGCGTTCAGAAACTTTGGTCAAAGAGTCACGTAAATGCTGCGATATGTTAATGGATGAATTATTTTCTCGATTTGATAGGGAAGCACCATCAAGTGAGGAACCTTCAACAAGCATTGGGCTAACGGTTACCAGAGCAGACCGTGGGGCTTCTTCAAGCAATATTGATCAGAATGATCCCAAGTCAGAAAGCCCGGAAGATCTGGGGGCAGTAGGAAGAAGTTCAAGTGGTAATCATATATTAAATGACTGCATGTTTCTCCAGTTTCACTTTGGAGTTATCAGCAATTAATAACTGGAGGTGATAAGTTGAAAATCAGGGTTTTAGACAGAAAAAGTACTTTGGGTAGATCTAGTGTGTGAAACTGCAGACGCAATAAACCAGTGAGGATAGCCTCCTCTCCCTCCCCAAAGATTTTGGACATTATTTTAAAATTTCATCATAACAGGCAAATTTTTTGCCCAGATTTGGCGAGTAATTGTCTTTTGTGAACGTTTTTTTTGTTCTAATTTACAACAAATGAACTGAAAAATTTTTTGTGCGCCAGTGTGTGTACCATTCTTGACACAAAAAGAAAAATTACTGGATGTATTCCTCGAGAATTGAAAGCTCGCGTTGCCACTGCTCTTGAAGTTATCTTTCACTTTACCTTTCAAGATTTTTTAAAATATTGAACTATATTCAAGCCAAATTATTTCCTTTTTACTACTATTTGTAATTATCAAGGTATTAGGTTGTAGGTTGGGTAGGCTCGACCAAAACAGAAAGGTATCTTCTTTCCAATAAAATTTCCCATATAGTGCCTTGTTTGTAGGGTTCCACTCAAATTCATAACTGTAAAAAGATGTTGAGTTGAATTAGATGAGTTCTGAATTGGTTTGTCTTTAATTTGCTCAGCAATGAAACTTTTTTTCCAAGAATTCAAATTTTCATTATGAAGTTTAGGGCAATTTTATTTTTTTTATTTTTTTTTATAGCCACTTCATAGAGTGGATCACCCTGTCCAAGGCCCTATAACAGCGGCGGCTTATAGACGGACAGGGTTCAATTTCTGGAAAGATATCATCTTTTCCTGTTCGGCTTAGCCTACCCAAGTTATTACACCCTGGGTTGAGTGGTGGGCATGGATGAGCGAGCCGGGCTGGCCGGGGCTCGAACCCGAGATCTTCAACCTGCGATGCCAACATGTTTAACCACTAGGCCATCGCGCCCACAAATGGCAAAAAGCTTCAAACAATCACAAGAATAACAAATTTCAAGCAATGAGTATTTGCATATTAGAAATGTGGTAATAACTTTCCGTTATACTTTGATACTGTTTGAAAATATTCTTGTCGACCACCGATGAACTGAACTTATAATTAAGTTCCGAATATTAAGAACAACGTTTATATAAAATAGTGTGAATTTATTAAATAAATAGCCATATATTGAAAAACCAAAAGTATAACATACTCGAGTAACGAAATCCATATTTGCCCCCAAAGAAATAGAACAGAAAATGAAAGCCTGGCCTCGTGGTTATCATGTTGGCATCGCATGTTGAAGATCTTGGTGAGACCGCCTCGTCCATGCCCACCAAGTTATTCCCCAGGGTATAACGGCGTGGGTAGACTACACTGAACTGGTAATATCATATCTTTCCAACAACTCTAACCTGGTCTGTTTAAAGTGGTAGCTGGTACAGTACCTTGGTCAGGGTGATCCCACCAAAACAATGGATCTGAAAAAATGTGCTTATGGATTTATTGGTAAAATTATGATTCAAACCAAAATTACTGCCAATTCATTGAGAGTAAAAAAAGTAAATTCAACGAAGAAAATTTTTTCAGCTCAAAATTTTTACCATACTGGCAGAATTTCAGCTGTTCTGCTACTACTGGAAGAAAATTGGTTCTATCAGAAGATAATTTAGCAATGAGCAATATTTCATGATGTAGCTTTCATACAGAAAAATAAAGATGCATTTTTTAATGCCCAGTAGCAACCAAACTGTACAAAAAGTTACGAAATCATCAACACTGCTATGAAATAGCTGTGTTGATGGTTTTAAAGCTTTTCGATCACCCAAAAAATAGGATTCCCTGGCGCAATTTATTAAATTGCTCAAAATATGTCATTTTAAACTGAAAAAATAACTAAACAAATTTACAGGTTATTGCAATATCTTTTTGCAATTCAAGACCATACAGTATTTCTGGCTAAAAATCCTAATTGTGCTGCTGTCTTGATTACTCACAATATTACTTGTTATTGTCTCATCATTTCAGCCCAGGAGGAATCAACCCAACCTGGTGTGAAAATCATCGACCAACAACCACCTAATGGGAAGGTGTCACATGCTGTGTTGCGTGAATCACTGCCAGGATATGAAAGATGGGGGACTCGTGTCATCACCTACTCATTTCCTGCTGGAAGTCTGATGGTGAGTTATCAAATTCTTTGAAATTGTTGGATTGTTTTGTTTAAATAGAATAGAATGCAATAATGAATAGAACGCAGAAGTGTATTGTACGTTTGTTTGTGATAGTTAGTTTCTGGAGCAATCAAAGTATTTGAATATTTAGTCACAATTACAATGGAATGTACAAGTGAGACAGTGCTAGATCTTGGATATGAAATTTGGGGTCAAAAATATAGGGAGATAAATTGAATAGTAATCATATATTTTTCTTTTTACATAGCTACTCATTGGTGTGAATTACTCTGACCAAGGCCCTATAAAGTTAAAGAGTTGGAAAAGTATGATTTGGCTTAGCCTACCCATGTTATTTGTTATTGCGCCCTGGGTTGAGTGGTAGACATGAATTAACAAGCCGGACTCGCCTGGACTCGAACCCACGATTATCAACCTGTGATGCGAACATGATAACCACTAGGCCATCGCGCTCACTAATAAGAAGGCGAAGTTAGGTGCAAAGAATATTCTTGGCCTATTTATTTTTTTCAAAGGCTAGTTTTTGCCACCAGGTATAATCACGTTAGAGATTAAAATAAGCACAATCCGTGGAAAGCAAACAATGTATATTGCCGACGTTTCGATACGAACAAACTTCTTCAGAGCAGAGGTGAACAGAAGTAAAATAACAGTTAATATGCCAATATTTACCGAAAGTTAAATAGAATTATTATTAAAAGTTAAATATTGCTATATTAACTGTTATTTTACTTCTGCTCATCTCTGCCTTGAAAATGTTTGTTCGTATCGAAACGTCGTCAGCATTCATCATTTGCTTTTTCATATTGAAATATGCTCAGATCTAGGATGAAAGCAGCGTCTGAAAGGAACCAAATAATGGAAACTCAAGTGGCAAAGATCTGTTTGGTGAAGTGATTAAATTACTTTATACTTCATATTCATTTTACCTAAAAACAGCGAGATATATATTGCGCCGAAGGGACAAATTTGCTAAATTTAGATAGACTAGACAGATTTTATTTTTCTAAAATAGTGAGTATTACAAAAAAATCGCTTTCATTCTCAGTGAGATGATAATCCGTTGTGGTGCGTTCTCTTCTCCGTCTAAATTTGACACATACATCGGATATGTGATAATGATAATGCACAATGGTTATATTGTTTCCTAGACAAATTGCTTTGCAAAAAGTACTAAATACGTTTACATGTAATTCAATTGACCAAAAATGGGCTGAACCACCGCTGGTGAATCCAGCAACCATATTAAGAATATTTAACTTATAACCAAGCATGGACATGTACTTTACCAAAGTGAGTGAATTTAATTTGAAGCTAGTTACCAATGCAACTAATGCCTATTGGTAATGAAAACCTTTTTCTTAATCTCCTGAACGTGTGATTTTATCACCATTACATTTGAAAAAATACCCGGCAATGGTACTCATAATTTTCCAGATACATCCCTGATTCTGAAAGTTATGCGATTTTGCTCGTTCCTTGCATAATACGACCGAAATAGTACTTTAAAAATTATAGAATTACTTGCGCCCTAAACAGATTCGAATCAACGACCGATTGTGATGCGATTATTCAATTCAATGCCAGCACTTGGTCACTATCAGTTAATTAAAATGTAGATGGCGTGTTCTTTGCTTTGAATGAAATAATTATATTTATGTAAGTACGGTTTATTTACATTCATCTGGTAATTGGTCATGCATGATGTAGGGTTGGGTCATTACAAATGTTTCATGGCAGTAATTCTTGACAGACTGAGCACGATACAGGCCAGCTTATACGCATTAAATAGTTTGTTTATCGCTTGTTTTGACACTTCGTCGTCCAACGTAATGGACAATCTATGCGTTGAGTGCTGTTAGGAGAATGGCCATCCCAGTCACACCCGACCGGTGTAGCTACATCCCTGAGTACATGCTACCACTTAAACATTTTTTTTAATCTAGCAAAGACGAGTAAAGCTGCAAATACGGAGGCAACATTCAAAATCTTTCAATTTTCATTTAGTTTGCTGATGTTTATTTATATAAAATTAAAAAAATTGGCACGTAGCGGCATGTGATGCTGACAAAAAGTATATCATGTGAGGTGCGAATGCGATCACTCACTACGAAGGCAAACGATTGCATCATTAATTGTGAACAAACCTTGAAACATTCTATTCCCGATTTTGATCCCGAGGTTTATCAACATATTATGCAATTTTATATTATGCGCTGAAGCAAAGTAGCATTGTTTTAAAATTTTCTGGAGATATTTCAGGCTAGGCCATGCATAGCTCGCTTACTCTGCACCTACCCGTCTCCTATAAAGTGACGCCAGTGGGTACAGGCAAGTGATAGATTGCACTGCTTAGGTCTTGACTGCAGATCTTGCACTGCTCTGGCTTGACAAAATTATTTTCTTGGGTATTTTTCATCAGTTTTTCTCAGATGGAACCCATATTCAAGTGATATTTTTAATCTATTTCACTCTACTTTCAGAATAAGAAAAAGCGTATAGACTGTGAGAAATTTTTAAAGGAGCGGGGGTCCTAATTTTTTTTCTCTTTTAAATGAAAGAAGATTAGAACGGTCTATGGCAAGTGTTTGAGGTGGTAAACGGAAATCCCACTACTCCAAAAATGAGTGGTTCGAATTTGCGACAGAATGATCTGAAATACACACTGACATTATATATATTCACTAAAATTTACCGTATAGAAAGGGTAAAGGGTAAAGATCACATGTGAATTGTAGATTCAGAATTTTTTGTATTTTTTAAATTCATGAAAAATATTTTGTTAATCTGAAATTAATGTGCTGTCAAGTAGATTGACAGAATAACAGCTATTTCGCTACTCAGACACCCAAAGAAAAAAGGGTTTGATCAGAATAAATTTTAGTGAATGAGCATTGTTTCAGAGTATACTTTTTGCTAGATGATGACAGACTGGAAGAATACCAGCTACTCTGCTCTTCAGACACCCGAAGAAAATGGTTTTCATCGGAAAAATATTCATCAAATGGGCTTTATACCATGATAATTGAACAGTTCAAAATCATCGATGCTGCTGTGAAATAGTGTTTATTTTTTTTTGTAGCCACTTCTTTGAGTGGATCACCCCGACCAAGGCCCTGTAACAGCGGCCACTTATAGACGGACAGGGTTACAATTACTGGAAAGATACGATCTTTTCCTGTTTGGCTTAGCCGACCCAAGGTATTACACCCTGGGTTGAGTGGTGGGCATGGATGAGCGAGCCGGACTCACCGCGGCTCGAACCCGAGATCTTCAACCTGCAATGCCAACATGTTTAACCACTAGGCCATCGCGCCAACAATGGTTATAGTTTTGAAGGTCTTTTGATCACCTAAAAAATATTACATAAATGTCTCAGACACCTGGATAAAACCAAGATTCGGCCACCTTGGACGATAGGAATGTATATTTTTGAGTGTCTGGTAGCAACCAAACTGTAGAAAACAGTTCAAAATCATCAATGATGCTATGAAATAGCAGTGTTGATGATTTTGATATTTTTTGTTCATCCGAAGAAAATGACATGAACATTTCGTACTCCCGAAAGAAAAACAAGATTCCGTCACTCTGCTATCAAGTGTGAGAAACTAATAGATTGTACTGCTAATGTGCAGCCCACGTATGGCTCATGCTTGACAAAAAGTATTGTTCCATTTCCTTAGTTTACGATATTTCTGTCAATGCAGATGAAGAATGACGAGGCTGTTTCCATTGAATATTAAACTATTGATTTACTCCTGTGAATGATTGTTTAATCTTTTATAAAAATATTTCTTCCAGGGTGTTTCATACGAAGCCCAGGAATTCACTGAATATTTGCCATACACTGATGAAGGATGGTTTTGCTATGACTTGCTCAGACAAGCATTCAATGCAGGATCACTTTACAAGATCCAAGCAGTCAGCACTGGCCGAGGTCGGATCATACGGGATGACAATCTTCCCTGTAAAACAAATAAAGGAGGGGGTTTTGAGAAGTGAGTAGTTTGACTTTTTACCTGATAATTAATTTTACTCCGAAGGAAACAAAGAAGTTGTAGATTTCTTATCATTGCCCAGGGCAGATACCACTCACTGTACTCTACTATATTGGTTTAGTTCTGTATGGAATGTTTTCCACTTATAAGTGCAGTTGCTGGTGCTGCATGTTGTAGTAGCACGTTGCTATGTAAGTGGTTGTTAGTTGGTTGGTTATTTAGTTAATTCTTCCGTACTGAAGTGAATTTCAAACTCATGATTATGCTTCAGATTGATCACAGAGTAATTATTGCATTTATGCAATTGCAACAAAAAGAGCAGTAAATTATGTTTTGTAATAGAGACCGATCCATATTAATTTTTCATGCAGTTTTTATTATGGGCACTTGTGCAGATAATGTCAATAAAATATCGGCACATGCAAATTATAGTTAGTACTAAATACATATATCAGTCGATTTCAACGTCTTTGGTTCGGTATGATAGCATTGCATAAACGAAAGTCACGGTTTAATCGAAAAGTGAAATACAATTTATCAAAAAAAGAAATTGTGGTGAAATGAAAAAAGCACAGTCAAATTGGAAAGAATCTTGTTTTGTCAAGTATGGACCGATGATAAATTGAGTCATCGGGCGTCGTCCATCTGTGTTTCATAAATTTTCTTATTGAGAAGATAAGCACCCTGGTTTTGTTGTAGTGCCCGCCACTCTTTGTCAGTTCGAAATATGCTATGAGAATTTGTCGATAATTGTCGGCAAAAATCGTCAATATCGATATATCAGCCAAAGTCAATGCCAACGCCAATATATATCGGTCTGGCCTAATTTTGTGAGGTCATTATTAGATTTTATGGAATCAACCAATATTCCGGTGAACTTGGCATAGTGTAGATCAGTGGTTCCTAACTTTTTTTATAAGGGACCTAATTTTTTAGAACAAAAATGACATACAATATCTTGCGACCCGAGCATATTCACTGTTATATTATTACGATACATAATATTTCCAAAATTCATCAGCGATCCTCGGGTGCACAAATATTTTTCCAGTTACTTTTCATAGAATTCACTTGGACTCAATTTTTCTTTCCAAAAATAGTAAATTTTCCCAATAAAGAAAAACATTTCAAAAAAATTTTCTGCACTTTCAGCGAGCAATAACCGACTTATTGCAATTTGATACTTTCCACCTTCACTCCCGGTGAATATGTGATTCATGTACAAAATGGGCGACCCATAGGTTGGGAACCACTAGTGTAGATCAATCAACATTCATTCATGTTCCCAATTAGAAGAGAATAAATATGACAACCATTGGTCACATCTGGACCTATCTTTTGTAGTATCATCCATCAGTGAACCATGCTTGGCCAAACATATTTAATCAAAATTATCTGATTGGTAAACGGCTCCTACCTACCATATCCGCACATTGGAATAAATATTAGTCAGGTAAACCTGTATACCTTGCTTCGACAGGCAACTGATTTGTCGTGACTTTGGAATCAAATTTAAAGCTCAGCTCCTTCCCCTACTTATTTCTAAATTGAACTTTGACAATTAAGGACCATAGATAACCACACCTCAGCATTTCAATCCATCTACAAAACTCAAATACAAAGAGAATTCCGTAAACTTGTCGGTAAAACATACATATTTCAATATATTTCAGCAATGGGTATCCCGATCCGAACCATGTTAACAGACTACTAGCAGCATTGGAAACAAAGGGATTTATATCACCATGGTATTTGTAACACGCAGTGATGAGTGAAATGATTTGCAAAGAAATATTCAGGATCAACCATGAGATGATTGATCCATGCAATATTAATCAACAACATTGAACATCCTATGTAGATGATGACAACTTTCTTGACTCCAAATATCGACAAAAATCAATTTTCGAGATATTTTTAGTGTTTGGATATTATGTGTTTACGTGACTCGTTAAGCGGCAAAATCATGAATGTCGGCAAACAGTGCATATAGCAGCGTCTCAAAGTATGGTCATAGCCCAGAAGTGGATCGTGCTGTGGCGATTAAATATTTCCAAGATCAGTAGTTGACTTGAACACTGTAAAAAATCCCATGTGAATCATTATATACAGAAGAGTTGCTAGATATCTCACACCTCAATTTGTTCACATTCACAGTTAATACGGCTTGCTCAGGGGTGCCTGGAATACGGGCGCAGTTTCCCAACTCTATCTGCTCCCAAAATGGCGTTTATATATAAAAATGCCTTGCAGTGCACATTTCTGTTATTCAATCACATGTCAACAAGTTTACTGATATCCTTTTCAATCCATATTTATATCTGCTCCTAAAATGGTGTTTTTTAGAAAAGCCTACAAATATTTGCGCGCCTTCAGTGCACATTTCTTTTATTTACATGTTAACAAGCTTAACGATATCCGATTCTATCCTTTCTATCTGAAGTTGAAATGAATAACATGTGATATTTAGTGCTTGGGTGGAGAGATGTTCACCGCACTTATATCTGGGTCGCACTTGAAAAAGATTTAAGAAGCATCGACATGTAGCACATATCATAATTTTGATGTACAGTATATAATGCAAGACACAAAATATCTCCCATGGTAAATTTGATATTTGTTATTGTTGGGTATATTTGCTTTATTGTGCAACCGAAACATGATAATATCAGAATGAAATTATTATATATAATTCTTATAAATAACAATAAATAGCAGAATCACAACTAGACTTTTTCTCACAGTGGACTGGGTAATACATGTAAGAATTTGCCACTCTTACACTGTATTTGATTTGGTTTAGGAATTTTGGAATGAGAACCATTGTCCGTCATAGGAGGTGATTCTCATTCTTTTAGCAATGTTTTTCGGGGCTGTTCTTTCTTTTTATTTCTCATTACCCCCTCTTTCAATTTATACACTGGTACATTTTTACAGGGGTCATTGATATGTTGTGCAGATAAGGTGTGGTTTCTTCAGTATAGAAACAGTTTTGTTATATATAACTTCAGTTTGGAACGTGTTATCTGCTACAAAGTGTGATTTCAGTTATTGTTTTTTAATTTTATGTCCCAATCCATTACTGGTGCTTCCAATCATCCTATCCGATTCTAATAAATTATCCCTTTTTACATAATTTGTCAAATCCTCAGGATTTTGGACATTTTCAACCAATTTATATTATTAGCGTACATGTCCTATCTATCTTGCAACTAACAATACGGGATGAAGGAATCAAACTTTCTCTTTAGTTCGCAGTTCCAGCACCGGTATTAATTCGCAAAGTTAGATGACGAACTAATCCCATTCTCAGCCACAATAATTTTGAAACATATTTGCTGAGTATTTCCAGTTGAGTCTGTTTACCAACAACTCCTATTTTCTGTCAATATGAATCTCATTTTATGATTTTTTTCAGAATTTTATTTTTTTTGTCAATTTTTGCAAAATATTTCAAACATTCTATTTGTATCGCTTACATACAAAGAGAAAATTACCACAAAAATTCGCGATCCAATAACACTTTTATTTAACTAGAAAGTTGATAATACAACTCAACCATATGGGAACGTAAATGTCCTCTTGTGTTTTGGTTTTTTGTCTCTCAATTTTAATGCTTTTTTTACCCTTTTGGAATTGAATGTAGTAACTCTTTTCCACATCAGTCATCAATAATTTGTTCCTTTAGAATTTTTTTTATTTTGCGTATATCCTCTAATTTCTTCATTTACTGGTACATATTAATTTTCAACTAGTACTTTTTTACTCTCGAGGGATTCGAACCGTTGTCGGGATGTTCCGAGACACATAGCTCAAATTAACTCAATATTCTTAATTCTCTCAACGATTGATGAGTAGTTCATCTGCGGCACATGCTCAACAAATCTCTCTTAGCTCAACAAGTCTCTTTAGATGTTTCTAATAGCTTTTTAAATTCATGTGAACAGATGATTTGTCAAATATTCATGATTTTGCACTAATTCTTCATTTATATTAGTTTTGTATACTTGATTTATCTATCTACCATGCAACTAACAAACAATATGCAGATACCTGATAAACAAAGAAATGCTCCTCAATAATATGCAGCTCCAAGCCGGTATCAATGACATTTCTTTCAATGATCACTGAATGTTTTGTCATAATGGGTGGAACAGGCAAAAAAAATTTCCACAAAAAGAGTGTTTTTGTTGTATAACGCATAAATCGTGACACAGGTGCGAATGTTTTGGAAAATGAATAGGTGCAATATTTACCTTGCTCCGGAGACGTGTGAAAATATTTGAGACTGTCCACATTTTAAAGCACTTAAGGGGCAAATGTTTTTTCAGTTGGCAAGAGGGGCCATGACACCACCCTTCCCCTGAATAGGCTATTGTATGAGCCGTCATTCATACATAATTGTAGTACCACAGCTTCTTGTCTAAAAGGACAACAAAATAGACAAATATGAACTAAAAGTTGTTCGAATTATTTGTTCGCATGGAACAATTCCTTGTCAATATCACAAATATTGCCTTCATGCATTTATTGTTTTCATTAATTCACTGTTCATACTTTGCTTTATTTTATATTGTGATAAAGTTCTCATATGATTCATTAGTCAAGTTTATTTTGCACATTTTCTAACCAATTTCTTTGTTTCTTAAGTTTTTCTTTATTATGTATCCAATATTTTGTGGGCACAATGGCCTAGTGATTAACATGTAGGCATCACGGGTTGGATATCTCTGGTTCGAGACCAGGTGAGTCCGACTCGTTAATCTGTGCCCACCACTTAGCCCAGGTGTGATAACGTGGGTGGGCTAAGCAGAACAGAAAAAATCATATCTTCCCAACCATTTTTTTACAGCCACTTCTGAAAGTGGATCACCCTTTCCAAAGCCCTGTAACAGCGCCCGCTTATAGATGGACAGGGTTACAATTACTGGAAAGATATGATCTTTACCTGTTCGGCTTAGCCAACCCAAGTTATTACAACCTGGGTTGAGTCTTGGGCGTGGATAAGCTAGCCGGACTCGTCAAGGCTCGAACCCAAGATATTCAACCTGCAATGCCAACATGTGTAACCACTGGGCCATCGTGCCCATTTTAACCCTGTCCGTCTATAAGTGGCTTTAAAAAAAGAAGCGACTTCAAAAAACAATAAACAAATATTTTAGTGTGAGTCACATAATCATACCCGAACAATATCAATGCTATTGCTGGTGTTTGTGTCAAATATTTGTTAGTATTTTGTTGAAGAGACCACGTTGAGGATTCAATGAAATTCATTTGTCATTATATATTTACTTACGATTGTAATGGTTCCATATATTCCAAGCTCGAGTATTCAATGAAATCCATTTCTTAATATATATTTACTTACGATTGTAATGGTTTCATATATTCCAAACTTGACTGCATTTCTTACTAATAAATTTCAATTTTCTATGAAGTCATGATTTATGTCATGTCATGCAATGTGGTATTTGGCCTATTTCATGATTTTGCTACATAAATATAATGCTTGAGCATATTTGGAAACAAAAAATACTTATAAAGAGGAATCTAATTGAGGTTTTTTCCTGGCCTATCATATTACTATACATCCTATCTTTTATATTAGTTTGTATAATGCTTCATTATATATCATGCAACTAACAACATGTAAATATTTTAGATTTAATTGTTATTTTTTATCTAAAACATTTTATGGATGAATGAAATATTCCAGTTTTCCCAACTAATACGTATCGATCTACGCATCCCTAAGATTTTAGGTTCAAATCTCACGTGGGATGCTTCTATGCGAGAGGTTTGCTGGACGCATCGTCGGTGCCTTATATGCGAGAGGTATGTGCTCTTAGAGACACTCAACATGTGACACTTTAGACGCCCAAAGGAAAACAAGATCCCATTAATTACTGATATTGATGGTTTATCAAAATCACTTATGCACAATCTTCTGTAAAATATTCTTGAGGTATTGATAATTTAAAAGGCACACTTCTTATGAGGTAATAATCAGAATTAAGTTATTTCGTTTTTATAATGGTGGTATTGGTTGGTTTTATGTTAATACTGGTATTTTCAAAATTTCATTATTTTTCATGCCTTAAGTGGTGCCTGAAGCCAACTAACTAATGGCCACCAGTACTGACAGCTGCGTTCGGAGTTATGGTAACGAAACTTAGCCGCCATTGGCAACTGCAGTGATGGTATTCAACCCAGGCGATGGTAAAACCGTCTACCGCCCTCTTTTATCCGCCACTATAACACACAGAAAATACGTTTGGACCATTCTAAAGGTCACCTGTGGGAACTATATATTCCATAAACAATACTTTGCTCAAAGTCAGTTTCCTCATTTATATTACTTTTGTTAACTTGCTTTAATATATATCATGCAACTAACAAAATGCAAATATATTTTGAACTGACATATTTTGATCACCTGTTGTTGGAGTTCGTGTCAAATTTCCATGAAAGTCAAAGGAGGATAGGATATAATTTTTAACCTGCGGGAGAGGAAAGCCCAGAATACAGCTTAACCATATGGCGAACACGACCTCTCGTGCAGATACCAGTTCCGAATCGGGGTGAAGGTTTTTGATTATCGTGTTTCTCATTTTCACTATGCATGGACCTGGTTGATGGAGGAAGCCGTAAGCGGCGTTTACGTGAACCACCGTGCACCGGCGAGGCGTCCAGCAGACCTCTTGCAAATAATCATCATCCCTAGCAGGATTCAATCATGCGTCATAACGATCAGAGATGCGTAGCTCGAAGCGTATTCCCAACGCTTTACCGACTGAGGTAACCGGGCTGTGTCTTAGTCCTTGTAGATTGAATGTAGTTATTATAATTTCAATTTTTTAAGGTAATGGTGTCACGTATTTGGGGATGAACGTAAAAATATACAACTATTTATGACAGATAAAATGCGAAAAATAATCCAATTGAGTGTCATTGGATATAAATTTGTGATGATTTACGGTAGAATTGAGTCAAAATAAATGTATTTGACAAAATAGTTTATGATCTAAAATAGACTTTTCACTTTGTACTTAATGTTATATTATGAAATCACAGATCTATTGTCAGTCAATCAATGTCTGATTAGAATATTTTTTGATAGAATAGAGCGTAAACTTAACAAAACATATAATGTAGTACGTTTGTGGGAAGATTTTAGAGAAAAAAAAAACAGAAATTCAACCCTATCTACTAAAAATATTGAAACTTCCAACTATTTGAATCAAATCTTGTCAAATTTAACAATTGCTATTGAGAAATTGATTGAGCAAATTGAGCGCGTACGTCCACCATGTGCAATCCCCGTCTCTGCCCTTCATACCAACGAGCATTGCTCACACCCAGACAATCACCTTCAGATCAAGCGCACGTTTCTATATCCAGCCCAGCCCCGACGAACACTAGACTTTTAATGAAGAAAAATTAGTACTCAGCAGGAGGAAAATATCAGGGCAAACTTTAACAGCAGGCAAATCAAGTAGTCTTCCGATACGAGCTCTGTGACGACACAAAAGCCACTGTTTTGGCGCAATCCCGACGTTGTTTTGTGAGATAATAAGAATAAGTTGCCAGATCAGATTCAAAGAGAGATTCGTTTTATTCCGACGATTCCCAATGCATTGAATGTCACATATCAAATAATTAAATGTATATATATATATGAAATGAAACATTCAGTGCACATATCATCGATGTCAACATGCTCGACAACTAATTTGGCGGAATTTTTCGGATTGTTTTGAAATAGGGAACACTGAGAATACAAAAGCAAGAAAGACCTGAAATAAATAAGAAAAACACGTGTTAGACATAGACATATTTATTTTGATTGGATACGTATCTAACACGTGTTCACTCTCCAGGGTGCCTGGTTAGCACAATTGGTGAAGCGAAGGGAATACGCTTCGAGCTACGTACATATCACTAACAACAGGGTTCGAATCCAATTGAGGAATGTTCATATGCGAGAGGTCTGCTGGACACCTCTAGAGAAAGATTTTTAATGGCCAAAACTCGATTGTACAGTTGTACGTTTTCCGCAGCTCTTGCTGTTAACTGACCGCTGGTTCGTTCCCTTTTGACGTTGCCGCCTGACATGAAGCAAACTTCAATAAAAAATGATTTGGCCACACTAGCAAGGCCCAACGACAACATTTACAAACAAATGGGGTTAGCGGTCTTTGACGAATGAACGATTTATTGTACGTTTAAAATTATCTTGAATATGGATGATACACACTCATCAGGATACGATCCCAGGATTTTGAACTTCCATGTCAACATGATAACCACGGGTCCTACTCGGGGTTTTTAAACTTTTCAGAATTCTATTCTCGTAAATACTTTATTGAAAACCGTCGAACATATTCACAGCTCTTTTTTTTTGTTTCAGCTGATGGACCCGGATCAATTGATTTGCCAAATTCAGAAGTAAATGTTGAGCATTCCGGGATGTATGCTATTTGCAGCGGGGCGGTTTTAAGGAATAACGGTGTGCTCGCCAGCACAGTCCGATAGACTGCGCAACCTATAAAACGCTTTCAGAAGACTCCTGCGTGCTGCAAAAACCACACAATAAGGTTCGTCGAGGATGATGCAAATGTATTGAAACGCCAACAGATAAACATTAACACATTGACTGAAACTGACACCGGACGACCCTGTCACCGCCAAGGCGGCCGGGACGGAAAAAGGAACGTCGCTTACCAGCAACGTGGTAATATATCAAGTCGTGACCTTTGAACCTTCAACCGCTATATGGCTCAATTTAGTTAATGGTCCGAAATATGGAGCAATGTCACTGTAACATAAAGTCAAGACAGTAAGGAATATACCAAAAATCCAGTACCATCACAATGCCCTCGTTTTTCTTAAGAGGAAATTTCTAAAAAAATTTACTCTTCAAAAATCCAAATTATCCCTATTTCGACAAGATATGAAAGTTAACAAATAAGAAACAAAATACGTAAAAAGCATATACACAAAAATGCAAGAGAAACCAGTATTTGATGACACATCAATATTCACAAAAAATGTACAGCTCCCACTCTTATATCTATTTAATTTATTGCTCTCATTTCGCTCAGTTCCCGGAATAGATAACGTCGCATATATGTAATCAAGCTCTGTAAACTTGTCGCTCTTCAAACCCCAGTATAGGCAATATTTACACGCGTACTCAACACAGTGCTTCGTACACAGCACTTCCCTTTTTTCCGCTCCGATAACTGTCCATACCGTAACTTGAACAGCGAATTGCGCCACACAGTCGCAATGTTCAAAACAGGCCAAAGTTCATCTACTGCACACATCTACGCCTCCCGAAGATACATCAGACGTCTCAAAAAGCATATCCATAACAATCATGCTTGGTCCATCGTTGACTCACGTCTTCCGCAAAGCAGGCTACCAGCAGGAATGAATCGCATCCTGTGAAACTCAAGTTCGCCACGCATGATCACACCAATTCTTCGAAACCCAAACTCAACAAATATCATCAATCCACTTGGTTTCCGACGATACCAAACAGCAAAAAATCGCACATACCAAGAAGCATACCGAAACGTCAATCAAAACAGTTTCTCTGGTACTACAGAAAAGTAAAATATCGAAGTCTATATACAAAGCTGCTTTCCGTCCACCAGTATGCACAAGACTGTAATCCAAGAACCGGTTACATTTTGCCTTGATGATGTGATTGTTACATCATTAGGCATCATCCTGGCGTGCTCGCCAATTTTGCAGAAGGGCGGTTTTAAGGAATAACGGTGTGCTCGCCAGCACGGTCCGATAGACTGCGCAACCTATAAAACGCTTTCAGAAGACTCCTGCGTGCTGCAAAAACCACACAATAAGGTTCGTCGAGGATGATGCAAATGTATTGAAACGCCAACAACGGCAACAGATAAACATTAACACATTGACTGAAACTGACACCGGACGACCCTGTCACCGCCAAGGCGGCCGGGACGGAAAAAGAACGTCGCTTACCAGCAACGTGGTAATATATCAAGTCGTGACCTTTGAATCTTCAACCGCTATATGGCTCAATTTAGTTAAGAATGGGCCGAAATATAGACAAGTGTCACCGCAACATAAACTCTAGACAGTAAGGAATATACCAAAAATCCAGTACCGTCACATATTGTTGTACCCAATACGGAAGATGGCGATAAAGAGACTATTGACCTTTGATATACTGTGTTCCAATACCCATGGTCTTTTCACCAGTAATCAACAGAACAAAGGCTTTATCATCATAAAACAATCAGTAGCATTGATTCGGAATGAACGATAAGACTATGTTACTACGCTCACTGGGTTTCCACAAGGGTCGCATCATAGCCTACAATTTAACGTATGTAAAAATAAATATTTCAGGATTACCGTAAAAAATGCACTGATCTCCCTTATTGGTCACAAAGACATAGGGAGCTCGTGTGCTCCATCCATAAACACATACTTTCCTTTATTTTATATCTTACTGTTCATATTTTTAAAAATATTGGTGAATTGTATTGATCGCATCACCATGGAGAGGAAAGTCAATTTTAGACTCTCCTCTGTACCTTTATATAGATAAGAACACATTAAATACTATGGGGTTCAAAATTTCACGCGAATTTGGCGATGAAAACAAATTCAACATATGAATATATTCTGAATGTGTGGGATTTTCGGAGATCTCTCATTTGTTTAGCCATTTTTGTTATTAAAATATACATTTAAGAACATTTATGAGTGAGGAACAACAGAAATCCAATTTTGTTATCGTAACTAAAATAAACGTATGCAATGTACACTGAAATATTTGTTTGTGCCAGGCCTGTACAACACGCGGCCTGTGTAGCTTTTAATGCAGACGTCGAGGCTATTTAATGCAAACTATCGGTAATCATTAGACGCTCCCACACGTCTGCCGAACTCCAAAATTTTTTTCCAACGTTGAAGAAGAAAAAAACGGAGAGGACAAATCTCACAGGCAAAGATGAACCCCGCGGTTGTAGACCTCATGGCTACGAGAATAGGAAAATTGTCAGGTTACTTTTTCTTTACCACCATTTTTCGAATATTTTTTCAGCATCCCGCGAGCATCTCGCAGCGCAAAAGGCAAAAACAAGGAAGAAAAGGCTGAAAATATGGCTTAAACATTACGGGGAACCACGAGCTCTTTGCTGATACAAGTTGTAGATAGAATATTTTACTCCACCAGTATTATTGTTACTTAGTTTAATGCACGGGCATGGTTGGTGAAGGTGGTCATAGTATTCAGGTCAACTGCAGAAGACAAATATTGAAACGTATATCTTTCATCATATTCCTTGGTCCGATTGTTTAATTGGGTGAAAGCAATCTAAAGGCGTAATGTTGGATAATATAAGACATGGTGTGAAAAATTTGGATTTATTTGTTGAGTGTTGTTTTGTGTGCGAGGTTCGTTAACGTGATATAAGTTTTGAAGAAATAATCTAAATAAACTTATCTTACACCAAAATGTTAGAACAACGTCAGCCACGTTCGCAGGAAGTTGGAATTCATATCGCAACAGTACTAACACGACACGATTAAAATAAATTGAAATTACGATTTGTAGAATTCTGGATTCTCAATTCTTCTTCAGTGTAAATATTGATGTGCAGGATTATGACGAGGTATCGTATTTTTTGCCAAATAATGAACAATCGCACAAGCACAAGAAAATCGAACACGCATTTTTATATACATGATAAATCTTATTTATATTATAAAACAACAGTATTGGTTTGCCCTGTTTATTCTTATTCTCAGTTAGTGCTATTATTAAAGTTGGTTCAGATTCAGGAACAATATCAACAAGAATAACATCCACTTTAACTGAATTCCAGGTCATTTCAGGTCTATGATTGCAAAATAGTCGTGTGTGGTTGCAACATCTCCCAGGGTAGATACCACTCACAGCCTTTTATTATAGCAGTTCATTTCTGTTTGGGATTTTCTCCGCTTGAGTGCTGTTGCTGATACTGTATGTAGTTGCTCATGTAGGGCTGGGCATTCAATTCGGTGATTCGAATCTATATCACAATAAAACACAGTAAATCGTTCATGAGAACAAAAACTTTCATTTTCATTTTTAACAAGAAAATGCAATTGGATTTGGTCAAATTTGACCAAAATCGATTATATTTTGTCGCTGAAATATGAAAATTGTTGCCCTTAGACACTGGGTATGAACTGAAAAGGTTCACTAAACTGTAAATTTTTGATTCTCACAATAGGGTATTTGCTATTTACATGGAATTGGTGATTCGATCCGATTCGGGAAAATATTCGAATTACAAATGATTCGGTTTTGCCCAGCCCTGAATATAAGTTATCTTTATTCGGATCCTTCTAGATACTGCGTCCGCACTTGCTGAGGGCGAATCTCAGTAACACAAAAACGAGTAGGAGTAACCAGATGATTATGTTACGCGTGAGGTTTAATTCTATATGTTGTATCCAAAAAGAATTGTTGTTTTACAATAGATTTAAGAGAGACAGTTATTGAACTAATAAACTGGCTAACAAAAAAATGAATATAATATATATGAACTGAAAAAATTCAGAAAATATAGACAAAGAATATTTCACCAATAACATGGAATATGGAATAACGGCATAGTTGATTAAATACTATTGTCGAATCGTTCACTATTCAGTATGCTTGTACATTTGTACATTATGTAGGATTTCGTGGCGAATTGAAAGTTTCGCTTTGTGAAGTATGAGCCAGGATGTATGCCAAAAATGTATCGTTCACTAGCGGGAAAGGCCAGCGGCATAAAAAAATTAGAAGTTATAATAAATATAGTATAACAAAGAAAAATGTCAATTTTAATTCATTATCGTTTGAATGTTGACATAAAATAAGTAGTGTCTGTCACCCAAGGAATTTTATTTGGATCCGCGACTGGTAGAGTGAACATGTTCTGTTATGTATGGGTGGGTCATTGGTGGATCGCAGTGACACATACTTGACAAAATATAAATTTCCACGTCTTAACACTGCAGTTTATCTGTCTTTTTGGTCAATTTCCATAGTCTGACGGGTTCGAATCGGATTAAGTAAAGATACATGTATGCGATATAGTTTACTGTTTTGAATTCAAGATTTTTTGCACGTCATCATCACTTGTTTACCACTTCATAAACGTGATCTGCTTTTGTTGAAGTTGAATTGTTGTAAACAGGTTGATTTTGTACAGGTTGTGCGACTTCTTGATATTCTGAAAGATATGTTTATATGTCAGTTTGTTCCGGTTAATTGCGGACTTCTTATTTTTGTTCGTCATCTGAATTGTGCTCGCAACCTTGCTGATTTACATGTATCGTAAACCTATAACTTTTATAACATACATTTCTAGATGCCTGAGAAGTGGAGAGAACGTACTTTCATAACGCCGAGAATGGAGATACGGACCAGACTGGTATAGTACCTATATTTTCGGGTCAATGTTTCCTGTTTTGCTCAACTGACTTAACTTCGAAAAATATTAAAAGGAAAAATATCATGCTTCTGGCAAGATATCTATTCTCCATTTAGCTAGTGACTTTGTTATATTTTTCAAAAAAATTCTGTTAGGGATGAGTGTTATTTTGGAGGTTTTAGCTTCAACGATGTAGACGAGGAAAAAACTAATCACTGTACTTTACTGGCGATTCAGTCCTTTTGGGCTTTAGCTTAGAGTGCAGTTGTTTGTACTATACTTTGTAGTAGCTCTTAACCCTTAAGTGGGCGTTAGTTGGTTCTGCTTCCGTCCTAGCTTAGAGTGTAAAAGAATTGTCAACAGTGCGACTAATCAATGACTTGCCACAACATATTTAGAGTCAACAATCAATGTAAATGGAGGTTTTCACCTGAAGTGTTGATCTGTCCCACGGTGATATAATGGGGCGTTTCCGTCATGGGAATCGGGATCTCGTATCCGGCATCTTCTGGCTCCAAATCATTGCGACCTGTTGAGGCTTTTTTGCTGTAAAAAAGAATTGTTTACGTACGGTTTTTAGAGTTAAAAGATTGTCTTTTCAGGAAAGGCTTTTCCCCAGAACTGCTGCTTTCTGGAAATCTATACCTTCGCGCTGTTTTTCGGAGAAAAGTAATTCGAATCTCTTCAAAATCATAGGATAATTGTCCTCTTTTCGAGTTGCAATCATCGCGTGTAATAGATATCTATAGCAAAGAGGGTCTCCTAACCTTACTTTAAGCAACATTTCAACAAAAAAGGAATTGAATAAAAAGCACGAATTTATAATACAAACTGCCATATCGATTCATAATCATAAATCTATCTCATTCATTTATTTTACCTTCTTTTTCTGAAAAGTTTCACACCAGCCATCAGAATGATTGCAAAAACAGCAACTCCAAGAAGTGCAGCTAATATCAGTATTGTTTGGTTGTTCAAGCCTTCTACACTTTCATTCCCTGTTGTCGGAATTCCAACAAGAACTGTGGAAGAGTATCCTGGAAAACAAAGCAGTAACAGATGACAGTAACATTCTTAGTTTATTCTTGAAATAGAGGATATCTTGAAATAGAGAGCGTCCCGTGTTTTATGCATGATTGGAGGAACAGATTTATAAAGGGCAGGGCTGTCAAACGGGCCTGATTTTAGGTCATAAATGGCGTAATTTTTTATTTAGTTTGTTGTTTTCATATAATATTGACCATACTTCTCATCAATTTTAATGTTGAAATTACTGACATAAAGGTACTGGTACTGATCTAATAAAGTTTATTTGTACTCAAGCCATGTCCTTTATTTTGTGTCTTTTGTTTTTGTAATATTTCATATAACCGGAAAATACAGCTTTGTTGGTGTGTTTCTGCGGAGGCGTATTATCTGCTTCCGATCTAAAATTACACTAATCCTGTGAACACAGTTTCTCAAACAATCATAAATTGAACGGGCAAATATTCAGGGACATGTCGTAAAAGAAGCACAACTGCTGTGTTACTACGAGGAGCTGAGAATTTCAACTCAAATCATTAGCGCAATAACACAAACCCAAACACATTAACTAGAAGCCGTCGGCCGTTCATACCTTCCCCACTTTTAGCTGTTTGGTTTTCAACATGTACTGTGTGATTGTATCCTGTAATAAGAGGTAAAGATAATGCCAAAAACCTTATTGAATGAATTGAACCCCCACAAGCGCAATGTTTCTTCCTATACTAAATATACAATCACAATACTGTTACTTTTGATCAGTTTCGCGTTGTTGAATTTTCAACGTATGTGGCGGAATTCTATCCCGTGATAGTAGACAAGAATTCTCACTTTAGCCTTATTATATGCACGCACTTTCGACATAACCGGGGTAGGGGCGAAGGATCATGTTCCCTTCAAATTTATAGAAAGTGGGTGAGCATTCGTCCCAACATTTTGACCAAAAATTGTTCGCGCTTTCGACGCGCAATTTTCTCGTAACAGAAAAAGACAAATTTCGATCTTTATTTTTTTATGTTCGTCCCGAGAATGAGACCTCCAGCCGTGACTAAATTTTCATCACCAGCGTGATGAACCTTCATATACAAAATAGCGACGGTGCCCAATCTATAAAATGTGTAAATTTTCGACGCTTCTATTGAACAACATTTTGATGTTTTAGGGCGTTCCAAACCCATATTTGTCTTTGAATATAAAAATTGTCTCACAAAATTATTAAACAATCTGCGCATTTTTTATATTATTTGCTTTAATCTACACCAAATTTTCATTTTTTGTTTTAAACAATTTTCGGTAGCGGCCCAAATTATGACGCTATAATTTCATTACTCAAAGCATCTCTCCCCACTGGATATTTTGGGGACCGCCCGGGGCCCAAATCTTCTGGAAGAAGAAAATATCACTGTTGCGTATCCCTACTAACCTTGATTAACGCATTCTTGATATTCATATTCGATCCGGAATCCCATCCCAGTGGAAAGTTTATTCGCGTCGGCGAAAGTTTTACCATCCGATATATATTCCATAATGACTCCCTCTGCAAGTGATGACGTTGGGACTTCTTTACAATACAGAGAGTTCGAGAAGATGAAGGTTGTTGAGGTACCATATGAATCGATGTATTTTTCGCAAGGCTGTGTAACTGGAATATGAAGATAATATCATTCATGTTTATGAAAAAACGGAGAACGTTGAAGGCGAACGTGGAATCAGGCACTAAACTGGGCGGTATTTTAATATTCTATGTCGCTGATCGGGGCTGGGCAATTCGATTCGATGATTCGAAGCACAATTTATTCGAATAAATCAAGAATTGCTCATAGGTACAAAAACTCGCTAAATGATCTAGAATTTTTAAAATAAAGGTATTTTGTAGTTACAATATGAGTATTTCTCGATTTTTATAATAGTGACTGATGAAAAACGGAATATTTATTGTTTACATGGAATTAATGATTCGATCCGATTCGAAGTCCAAATGATTCGGATTTGCCCAGCCCTAACGCTGATAAATTCTTTTCACAGATCTGATCGTGTTATGAAAAGAATTTTATTTCACAGTGGAAATATAAAGAAGTAGTTGATAACTTTATCGTCGCGCTGGGCGCTTTACAATGGCAGTTTACTTCTATATGGAAGGTTTTATGCCTAATATTATATTGCAATATATTTTTTGGGATAATAAATTTCTTCTCACCACCATCAATAGTAAGGTTGTACGATGCTAAACAAATTTTTTTGCGGTCATTCGATACTAAATATAATCGTTGATAGATGATCGCCAATGTCAATGTGTAGTTCTGATCACTTTGAGGAGGAAGAAATTTCCATGAACAGTTTGCGCTCTTTCCATATTCATTTCCGTTATTTGGTGATTGGATTGTACCGCTGCCATTGTTTATCACTTTTGAAGCCCCATCGCAAGGACCATTTTGGATTTTGGTAGAAACTGGAAAAATCAAACGGTGAAATTCTATTTATATTTGTATATGGTTTTGTTCGATACTGATACATGCAAACTTCGAATACTTTTTTCGTGGTTCGACATGATTGGGAATTTCATCAAATATAATGCTGTTTTTATCATTTTCGACAGATTTTCGAATGTTCGATGCGGAATGATTCTGATTTGGTACGCAAGGAAATTATTCTATCCCAAAATAAACGTCAAAAAGTACAACTGTAACCGTTGGGGACATCTGATAAGATTCGGCTTTTGAAATATGTCGTTATATTTCAATCAGAATTAGTAATACGTGTACTGTATCATGGGCAGCGGGACAATAATGAGAAGTATTAGCTATATATATATTGCTATATATATATAAATATATATATATATATTTATATATATATATATATTTATAGCCACTTCCTAGAATGGATCATTCTGCCCAAGGCCCTGCAAGAGCGGCCACTTATAGGGCGGCCACGGATAGTGTTACAGTTGCTGGAAAGATATGATCACTTCTTGTTCGGCTAAGCCTCCCCTAATTATTACACCCTGGGTTGAGTGGTGGGCATGGATAAGCGAGCCGGACTCGCTGCGACTCGAACTCGAATATATATATATATATGTATGGTATAACCAATTAGGGATACTTTCGCGGGTATAAAAATCGAATTAGGGGTCAATGAATTCGATTTTTATACCCGCGAATATCGCCCTAATTGTTCAGTACATATTTAAAATATTTATATAAATTTTCATTGTTACGGTAAAAGACATGAAACTATTTTCAAGTTGACGCCAAAATTACATGAATCGGATACACGGTGACAAAAAGTACAGTAATTTGTTGTTCATCTGTAGCACTTGCATATTTTAAAATTTTTGGACTGCCTTATTCACGTTATTTGTGGCAAGTATGAACTGGTGTTAACGCGCTTCGAGTGAAGCGTTACCTCAGCAAACCAACATTGGCCGAAAATATGGACTTTATATTTGACTTCCTGTCACAGACCGATGATATCGTAATTTTTGTTAACAGTGTAGTCCATCCGACAAGTTAATCTTGTTAGAATTTCAAACTTACTTTTAACGCATTCCTCATATTTGTATTCAATCTTAAACCCCATGTTTAATTGACTTATTGTTCCGTATGTTTTACCACCCGATGAATATTGTACAAGAACATGTTGTAAATGCTGCTGGTCAACATTCTCGCAGATATTTGTAAGGGAATATGTATAAGTAGGAATACCCATTCCTGGAGAGTGATGTTCGCAGGCCTGTGTAACTGAAATATAACGACAGCGCGAATTTATGTACAGCATAAAGCACAGTTATTTATTCTTAATCCCAAGTAGTAAAAACTGGTGTATTAAAAAGACTATACAACCGTCAAAAACAATATTATCGTTTATACAAATATATATGTATATATTATTAATTATATTATTTGTAAACTGAAATGCGTGCATTTTTCTGATCAGCCATCGTTTCCATTTTCTATGAGAAAATGCTGTAATGCTGGAAATACCTTTCGACAACAACTAGATCTGAAACCGACTATGCACGGTAGTGTTTATAGGTTGAAGGTTTTAGGTGCCTAGTTTACATAGTATACCCAGGTTATTTCAACAAAGTCCTTTTACCTAGTTTCGCAGAAATCTAATTTACCTAGTTGAACTTTTACCGAGATTTTATGTTTTAAATTTTACTTAATTAATTTACTAGATTAAATAGGTAAATTTACCTAATTATTTGAGATATTTAAAAAATCAATAGAAGCCTGGTTTAAAAAAGTAGGTGAATTATATATTTAATTTAAAAACGCTTTTGAAATAGTAAATTCGGTACTTTCAATCTTCGAATCTAGCAAAGGCAGCTGAATGACGATTACCCAGTTTACCTGGTTTTTAATCCAGATACTCCCTAGTTTGGGAAGTGAATCTAGGTCACCTAGTAATACTTCATCTAGTTCACTGGTAAATTCGTTTTACTTTACCTCGTTAACATAGAAACTAGGTTGGCATTACTAATGGACAGCACTCCTTTTTTATTATAGAAATTCTTTCAACGGAAATCTTGATGATTCAAAAATATTGTGTGCACTCATGTTATTGATAAGCTTGAGTCACTGATAGATCACGCCGAGGAGTCACGGTTCGCCTGTGTCTCATGCTTGACGAAATAAAATTGTCTGTTTGTGAAGCAGCGTCTAAACGAAAAAATAACGAACACAACTACCATTTAAATCTACTTCAAAACGCAGAAGCAACTTTTTTAGAAGCCGAAAACAACCTATTCTATAAGGGAGTGCAGAATTATCGTTTTCGTCAACCATCTTGCTCCCCAACTCATTGTGAACACTTTTAATCTTATATTATATGTTCAGGTTGCCTCGTATTATTACACATAGCCTCAGTGAATACAAACTGTTATAAAACTAATGCATTAATCACGTCATTTCTATCTATCAACTTTCACACATCCGGCTTCTGCTCGTTGCAAAGCAAACGTTCAAATGACTTAGGTATCTTTTGAAATATGATTACTATTGTGTTTACCAGGAAGTTGGATAAATTTTTTGAAACGTTGAACCCGCAATAATCTCATAATAATACGCATCACTATGAGAAAAATGCAGTGAATTTACTGTTTATTTGGAGTAAATTGTAAATTTTGAAAACGCGCTGTTGATGAGATGAAGTAGGGACTGATGCTGGATCGCACATTAGCGGTCCGTTTCATCACCAAACCATACTTGGTCCCAGAAAGTCGATTCTATAGAATTATTTAAATATTAACGAGTGAAATGAAATAATTTTCATTACAGTGTCGTAGATAGTTTTGTTAAAGCAAAAATATTCGAACTTGCAATATTTTTAATCGGATAAATGCACAAACTTACTTTTCTCCCTTTTTTATCAGTAATTTCAAAGGTAAACTATGAGCAAGGCCTTCCACCAACTTCCGCCCACAGAAAAGCGCGACTGAGCAATTTTTTACACCTTGAGTCGCGTGGTGGACATAGACTAACGAGGTGAACTTACCGAGATTCTAAGTCTTTTCGATTCGATATCATTGACCTGCGATGAATATGTAAAAACCACTACGTCAATATATCCGGCAAAAATAATACGAAAAATGTGAAATTTAAAATATGATTTTTTCACCAAAACTCATCAACTGAAGGCGCGCAAAATTTTTCAGTCCTTTTGTGGGATTATTCACCACGTTGGAAACATAAAGTATAGAAACTATACACGTGCTTCGAACGTCCGAGAATCTTAATTATTTCGAAATAATGAATAAACTTTATTTCACAGTATACAATTGACATTGTTTACAATTTTATTCATTTCCGAGATTTATCTTGCGTTTTGCGATTTCTTTCAGTGCTGAACCAATGAGGAAACTGGCTTATCGAGCATCGTCCCGACATTGTCCTCGCCTAAAGGCACTCCGTATGCTCTGCTTTTTGGAGCCCTTTTTCATATTCATATATTCGACTTTGTTCATATTACGGCGCGGTTCGAATCCGCGTTATTCAAAAAACTTAACCCCTCTGGTTCAGCCGCTAGTGAGTTGGATCGCATAGTTGTGATGATATATACAATACAATTCGAGTATAACTTACCGAGTAGTTTATTTGCTTTTCAAAATGTCATGCAGGTGATTAATCGAGCTTATGCAATCATAGGATTGTTTGCCAGAGTTATACTACTGCGTGTGGGCCATTGATGAATCACACCGCGAAACTGCGATTCATCGATGATCCATGCTCAACAAAACTAAAGTTCTAACACGGTATGAATGGAAAATTCTGAAAAACGATACATGACTGTGGTAACAAACTTTTCGTCATGATGAGGAAATTCGATACGTAAATAGTCTTTATAGAAAATATATAGCAGATTAGAAGCGTATGCGTAGCCAAACTTGCACTGAGGCATTTCGCATGTCTTGCTTTTCACGCAGTAAGCGGATGTGAAGAAGTTAGTAGATAGCCTGGTTGATGCTTTGCTTAGCTTTATCAGTCAGGTAACCCACTGACTGATGGTGTAAGGCGTCTTCAGATTTATATATATTTAGAGGAATAGTAAGCAATGGCTTTCGAAGCTACATGGGTGGTGGTTATTTCGCTGATATTAGTAGGTAAGTAATTTGGTGTCATGATTTTTTGTGGTAGCGGAATGATACTATTGGAAGTTATAGCGAAAGAAAGATGACAGATTGAATAATGCCAGTAGATTGTGGTCAAGGAGAAACAACACATCAGTAAATACGAGATTGAAGTTGGTATAATTTCAATCATATTTAGAGGCCCAGAAGTCCCAGTTTCAAAATATTTTCCGTGCATCAGGCGCGAATTTAGGCTCGTTTAGTGGTTATTTTTAATACAAAAAAGCCATTTTTCAGCAAAAAATTTTGCCTAACACAACCATCATTTATATTCGATATGAGTAGAAAAAAAATGGTACCTCCTTTTCAAAGTTCTGAATACGCCAGTGACCGCGCCTCCTTGGCGTACAAAACAAAACATGCAATTTTATTTTTATTGGGAAATTTTTTCGTTGCGTCCAGGAAAAAGTTGGCTGGTAGGAGCTCAATGCAATGGAGGCGTAATGGAAATAAATAACGGGACTGGAACAATACAGTCTCCCAATTACCCATCAAATGAATACGGAAAAGCAGCGAATTGTTCATGGAAGCTTATGCTCCCAGAAGATGGAAAACATCATAAGCTCACACTGACAATAGCTTATCAGAGACTATATTTTGTAGTTCCTGGGGGTAAAAGCGAAAAAAATTGTTCAGGAAATTATCTACTGGCAATAAATAATGGTAAGTCAGAACTGTAATAACCTTAATGCAATTTTTTGTTTTTGCGTGGATATACCAAGTACACCGAAAGCGCAGGGGCAACCGCTTTCACCTTGACACTAGTTTAGTTATTTGTGCGTCAAATCGATGACTTAAAATGGTACACTATACGGAAGTGGAAAGACTTCTACAAACCTTCGGCCCGTTTACTTTGTTTAAAATTTTTCACCGTTATTTTAATCGAAGTGTGTATACAAATAATATTGTCGATGACTTTAGTACATTTATTAAAATTTTGTCATTATCAAGAATGCAACGTTTCCATTGGTCGGTCCTTATTTAGTGAGGTTTTTATGGGTTTACCTATTTACCCAGATTTAAAAAATTCTTTTGACTGTTATTATTAAAATTAAACAATAAACGGAATTTTGTGCTTTTATTATAATTCAGTTACACAAGACTGCAAATATTACTCTCCAGGAATGGGTCTTCCTACTTACACATATTCTCAAACAAATGTCTGTGGGAATGTTGACCAGCAGCATTTACATGTTCTTGTACAATATTCATCGGAAGGTAAAAGATTCGGAGAAACAAATCAGACAAGCATGGGGTTTAAGATTGAATACAAATATGAGGAATGTGTTGAGAGTAAGTTCGATATTTAATTGAAATCGACCCACACGCTTCAGAATTTGACTTCACAAAAAGGATTTCTCTTTTGGATTTAAAATTAAACCTTGTGCGGGAATCTACGTTCTTCAGTGAAACACCAAGCATCGAACCATCGGCCTCCCGGACAATATAAATTGAATGAGTCACCCAGTCGGGAAAGAAGACAAATAAGTCTTTACTGTGTTTGTAGAATGACGCCTTTTAATAGCGCACGAAAGTTTAGGAGAAACAGCCTTTCGTGGCAAAATACTAAATATTTTTAGATACGGGTCACTGGTAGCTGTCAACAAATGATACCGGGATACGAACCATAAGCTTACTCGTTACCGCCTAGGTTGAGTTGTGTGCATGAATTAAAGAGCCTGCTTCGATGGGCCAGGACTCGAACCGGAGATCTTCAGCCTGCGATACCAATTTGATAACCAGTAGGCATCGCGCCACCCATTGATATTCCGGCAACAACCAAAATCAATAATATCAACAACTCAATAACCTTCCACAACAGACGATATCGGTAAGAAAGAGATCGACACAATTCGACTGGTAAACCTAAATATTAAGTAATAAGCCTCTTTGGCCATCACCTAAGGTGCAACATAAGTTTAAACAGAATTTGTCTCAGAATTCTTTCAGTTATTTTGGTTTTCAACCAAATGTTTGTTACACATGTATCGACCATAATCGATTCTGCAATCCATTAAATCAATTATAATACAATCGGAGCAAACACGCTGCTGATTCCTTACTCCACAATATTAAGTATAGTGAATCTGTCAATTTGGCATTTTATAACGCTTAGAAATTAGAGTCTCGTTTGGAATGACCGAAAACGCGAATAGATGGAGAGTGATCTATCTTATCGTATTCCAGATTATGAGAAAGTATTCGTTTTTTGCAGCCACCACAATAAAGCGTAGTGGACCTTGCGACGGGGCGATAAAAGTGATCAATTCCAGCGAGGGCACAATTCAATCACCAAACAAAGGAAATGAATACGGGAAGAGCGCAAATTGTTCATGGAAATTTCTTCCTCCTCAAAGTGATAAAAATTTTACACTGACATTGTCGATCTTCTATCAACGATTATATTTTGTATCGAACGATCGCAAAAAGATTTGTTCCGGATCGTACAACCTTTCTATTGATGGAGGTGAGCGGCATTGGTTCAACCTAGCGTTGTATACGAGTTTTTTCAAAACAGAGAAATGTTTCATATGTGCTATAGCTAGCTGGCCTAGTTGGCCTTTGGGTGATATTTAAACCTCACATGTTAAAGGTTCAATTCTATATGCAATGTTTTCCGTTTAAGATACCAATTGAAAATTTTAATACAATTTATATGTAAAATTGAATTGAAAAAATTATCTATTCTTATCTAAGGATAAGATAATGACGAGTAAATAATTTTGTTTTATTTCGGAAACCTATTTACATTGCTTAGATTGCTTGCTTATTATGCATTGGCACCCGAGTTGTAGTAATACCTAAAACTTATTATCTCATTTTGCCAGTTTCCAAATATATAAATGACGGCGACAAATATTGTAATAGACAGCGAATATAATACAAACCAAACAAAAAGTAATTTAAAACAGGATAGATATAGCAGAACAATCCCTACATGATCTCAGACGCGGCTGTCTAAAAGCAACTCAAGGCGTATTTATAACGTAACAATCCATATTTCGTAATGTTTCGTCACAATTACCATTTGTTGTTTTTGCAGACTAATTACAAATACTATAATTTAATTCCGTAATTAAATAAAAATCGAGAAGTGTCATAACACTTGTTGTCTTCATGTGAACTATTGTTGAAAATTTGAGGTCAAACGGTTTTGTTCAGAGAAGTTGTGAATACAAATTCGTTGCTGGTGGACTGACGGATACGTCAGATATATAAAGATAGAATAAAACTTCTGCCCATCTTAATGCATTGTTTTTATTCCATTCTCATACTATAGATATTGTATTACATGTCAATGCGAATTCAATTTCAGGAGATCTTATCGGGTATTAGTGAAATTAGCTATTTTTTAGATACGCAGCCTTGCGAAAGATACGTCGATCTCTCATACCGTACCGCTCCGACATTCGAGTTCTCTGACTCAATGCAATGCAAGAAAGTTTCAACATCATCACTCACGGACGGGGTTGTCGTAAAATATATATCAGATGGAAGAACACTTGCCGATGCGAATAAATTGTCCACTGGAATGGGATTCCAGATTAAATATAAATATG